>JBBPBS010000994.1:11445-36766 GCA_037974835.1 Cicer judaicum
ATCAAAAAAAAAAAAAAAACTAAAACTTTAACTAAAATTAAGTTAAGACTCTACATGTGCTATTTAATCTAAAATTTATTATAATATTATAGATATTAATTATTCAACATTGTTATATTATATATTATACTAGTTATAATATTTTATACTACTCCTTTTCTAAGTTAAGACATTGAATAAAAAAATTGAAACGGTTAGAATTTAAAAATTAAGAATTAATTTTATGAATTTATAAAAATAAGAGGCTAAAAATTGTAATCAATCTTTTTTTATTTGAATAGTTTTTGTTTTTGACGTGGTTAAAAGATTTTGTCGTTGAGTAAATATTTGGGCTCAATTCATGATTGAGTTTTGTGCAAGTGTGCTAATTCTGTTTAGCAAAAGAGTACTGCTATTTGCACCTTCCATAAATACTTTCGTTCTCTGGAATTTGTATTGCTGTCGAAATGAATTTGATTTATCTAAAGTGAGAAGTTTATAAAATGAATAAATAAATAATTAATATTATAACTACTCATAATTAGTTATAAATATTCACATAGTATAAACTATTCATTTGATTTTTTAAATATTGATATTACTCACTTTATTTTATAATAGTCTAAATTGAATTAAATCCAGCACATTTTAAAATAGTCCAAATTTCTCCCATAAACAAAAGAAAAATAATAAATTCATTAACAAAAATAACTCAAAATGGAGGCTTTGCATTTGTAGGCTTGTAGGAAGATAAAAATAAGTCAAAAGTTATTGATATGTTTTGCTATGTTTACTGTGAAAAATAAAAATAGCTCAAACTAAATAAAAATAAGTCAAATAAAGTTAAATGGAACATGCTAGTTGAGTGGTCGAATTCAAAACTCATCTAAATTAACGAGTTAAAACTAATTGGCTATTTAGACTCCACTCTTTTGTCATCCCTACCTCAACCTCAAAATTTACTATTGGAACATAGATTCTGTTTAATAAAATTAGTTTATAGTTTATAGTTTATAATTGATAGTTATTAAATTAACTGAATAATTAGTAAAAATAACAATTTAATTAGCTACAAAATGTAAAATGATATTTTTAATTAAAAATAAATTTTATCAATTAATGGTTAAAATATTTTAAAAAGTAGTAATTTAAAATGATCAATTTGGTATACTTCTTTTATTTATTTATCTATTTTAAATTAAATTAAAATAAATAAATTGTTTTAAATTATTTACTTCAAATTATTATGTATTAAAATTATTTATTTTAAATTTTTTTAAACTTTTAAATTATTTATTTTAAATTATTATAAATAGATTATAAAGGTTAAAGAGGAATATTAGTTACAACAATAAAAGTAAAATTAAAAAAAAAATATATTAAACTATAACTTCATAAACTACCTGAATTAATTTATCTACAAATGTTATAAAATATAAAGTACAACAGAATTTATAACTTCTAAGATCATTTTTTTAATGTTGCCAAATAGAGACGTAGTCTAGATTATTTTGGGATGCCCTTGTCCACTATCACGAACAACTATTAATTATTTTGAAAACAAAAAAAGTTTGTGTGCCGGTGGACATTATTATTAGATTAGTCATTATACATTGTCATTACACATTATAAAAATCAGTTGACTCCAAAATTAATTTTATTACGAATTATTGTATTTAATTATTAATATTAATAATAAATTTTATTAATTTAATCGTTAATTTTTAACGTAATATGTTATTAACTAAACTCAATAAATATTCAGAATAATTTTTATTAATTTAATTTTTGATTATCGACATGATATATTATACATAGAGATCTCTTGATTTTAAGAATAACTCGTAATAGAGAGATATAATATATTAAATATCAAAAACATAATTTTATATAAATGTGAAATTCACAACTCTGTGTGTAACTCGTAATAGAGTGACATTATATATCACTGATCAAACATACTATTTTATATAAATTTAAAATTTATAAGTTATTTGTTTGTGTAATTCATTATAGAGTGACATAATTTATTGTTGATCAAACACACTATTTTATATAAATATGAAATTCACAAATGTGGTGAACTTCGTAATAGACTGCCACAATATATTATATATCAAATACATAATTTTATATAATTTGAAATTCATACTTTGTATGTGTTGACAATATAATTTCAATGTTTACAATATAAAAAATTTGTAAAAAAATCAATATTTGTGTGTGTTGACAATATAAAAAAATTTATACAAATATTATATTAAAATTAATTTCAATGTTTTATTCGTTAAGTGTATTATTTTTATTTTAAAATGATATAAAGGTAAAAAAATCAATATTTTTTTTAAGAAAAAACAAACATCTTTTTTACAATATCTGTAAATAATAGAGTCTCTACGATAGACTACAATCTCAATATTCGAGATTATACTCTATTATGGGTCATGTGACTCACTCTCTTTAGCTTTCAGGTGATTGTTGTAATAGAGTTTATTGTATTTGTTAAATGTTTTCAAAACTTTCATTTTCAATAAAATTTTTGAAATACGTATTTTCAGAACATTGAAACCTTTGAAACATTAATTTTTTTTAAAGTTTAAGAAACAAAACTTACATTTCGAATCGATGAAAATGAATGTTTCGAAAGTTTTAAAAATTTGAAATATTACTTAAATTTTTAAATGTATATTTTTTCAAATCTTGTATTTACAATACAAATATTAATTAAATTTGGTATATTGTTTCAAATTAAATCATGTATGAATGGAATTAATGTTGAAGTTTCTGTTACACCAACTGTAAATTTTACTAATAAATTGATGATTGATCAAGTAATCTTAATAATAATTGATATTATTAATTTTTAATGTATACGCATATGTTGATGTTTTATCTTAAATATATTTTGCAGATATTTTCCTTTTGAGAAGTTGTATTCAAAAGGGTAAAAACTATTGAAGGAAAAACTAGAATAATAATTGCTATCATTATATATGATACAACTACCAGAAAAAGAGGAAGAAAATGTTGAGGAAAAATACAAACAATATGTGAAAAATGATAGACAAGATGAGATACTGGATTTATAAAAAAAGATTTTATATTCAACTAGTGTGAATATGTATGATCATCACTTGCAACACTTTGAGTAAGTGTGTGTGTCAATATTATCATTTTTGTTAATTATGTTAAAGATTAATGGTTCACAACTTACAAAAAAATATTTGTTGTTGCTTGAACCAATAAAGTAATGCATTTAAAGAATACAACGACTAATATGTATTTTAATTTATGGTTTATTTTAGATATATGGATGAATCATTTATGTAATTTATTTTAATTTGTGATATTTAATTTATTTGTAGGACTGAGTCTACTTATTGGAGATTGAAAAATATGTTGGAAACTAGTAATGAAGACTTGTGAAAAAGTTGAGATGTTGTGAATATGACGTTGAAGAACCAAATATATAACATTAAAACATCTTTTCAGAAAAACATTATTAATATTGAGTACAATTTTAATTCACCATTTTATCATAAATTGTATCACTTTGTATCAAGAAAATATTTAAAGACATTGATAAAAAGAGTTAAAAAGATTAAAGATGGTAGGTACTAAGTATTAAAAAAAAACAACATGTGGTGGTTCAATCATAACAACTCATAGATTACAGTGTGCTTGTGAGTTGATATATTTGCATATATCTAGTACTAAAATCTCTTTAGATATTATTCATGTTTTTTTTTTTGAGAAAATTAAGCATGGAACATTAATTGGAGAATGAAGAATCTTTATCACAATATGACTTTTTATAAGAATAAGAGGCAATAAAAGCATACACAAAAATACAAAATATTGTTGATCAAAGAATATTCATGACAAATGTTTATAAACTTATTTTCCACATACAATAACAATGCGTTCATCGGGTGATAAAGTGAAAACAAATGAGCTACTAAAAAAATCAAAAGAGAAAAGAATTTGATGCTCCTCGTGATCCTTCATATTGAGAGTATATTGATGTTTCACAGGGATCTCTCAAGCAACCATGTCAACACTCTGTAAAGCAATCATATCAAGGATCTGGAACACATCCGTCTTAAGGATATACAAAGCAACAATCTCATCATTCTGCAAAGCAACCATGTCGATGATCTAGAATATAACCATCTCAAGCGTTTGGAATGCAACCATGTCAAGGATTTGCAAAGCAACCATATAAGAAACAGTTTCCTACTTTATTTATCTGTATTTTGATGGCATAAAAGATGTTTTGCCTTATTGAAAACGTGGTTCTAGCGCAGTTGCAACATTATTAGGTTGGAGTGAAGATTGTTAGCATTTAATTCAAATTTGGACAATTATTCGTTCATTCAAAATATTATGAACACTTATTGCATTTGATTCTTGAGATAACATTTGACATGTTTGATTCTCATGGGTTCATAAACCTGTTTGGAAGATTGCCTTCTACTATCTCCATGAAGTAATCTTCTAATGCTACTTTAATTTTTCATGATTCACTACTTTAACTTTTTCATTATTCAATATATACTTATGCACTTGTTGATATGAATGGTTTCTTGCTTGTCCACTTATGTGGTTCATATTTCTTAAAAATAAAACTCAAATGCAATCATCAGTAGATCATTATTCATAAAACTTTAATTTATTTTATAAGGTTTGTTTTCATTAAAACATATATCAAAAAGGTTTTTACGTCAATAAGATAGACCAACATGTGCAGAAGATGATGGAACATGTGGATCCACTGGTGGAGCATTAAGGAAGATGTGAGGATGTTAAACATATAAATACCAGGCAAAATATTTTGTTGAGACCTCATAAGGAAATGTCATTAGAGGCGAGAGACTCTGAAGAGTTTTTATACATACTCTCATGTGATTCTACCACTCCTAATGTATACTAGCTAGCATCGGATGAACGGTAAGTGGAATGCACTGAATGCGACCAAATTGACAAAGATATCACTCCGGTAAATATGAGACTGAAACTCCACCCTAAAGAAGGTAGCTGGAGAACATCGTCGTTGGTTCAAAAGGATGATTGATATGGTCATCATCGTATGGTGTAAACATTACGTACTCAAGAAAAATGACACCATCGCCGATATGTCATCAACCCACCTTGGATTTCCTTTTTTGCAGCCATTTACGGGTTATGGGAGTATGTTTACGAACCCTTCCACTATCATCCCACTTACAATTTGTAGGAAAGTGCTCAAAAATCCAGCATTGAACCAAAAATAAAAGACAATTTAGTAAATTAAAAAAAAACTTAATAAATTAATAAAACAACTTAATATGAGTCATATACTTGTAACATGGTCATATACCCTCTAAACGACTAAGTGTCATGAATAGTTTTATCTCGCAAGTTATCATATAACACAATCAATGTAGTTGTATCATATGCATAATCTCAACAACATTCTAAATTAGGAAACAAAGTAATATATTTCACCTCAACCTAAGTGTGAGTCTTGTTGTGGAAAATAGTGCTTCCAATTAAGTGCACAAGATATGTTCTTGTAGCATACTCAAACAAATTAGTTTAGATGAAAATTTTGTATAGATCACACAACCACTATAGTCTACATTGAGCATATTAGTCAAAATATATCTCAGTAGCTGAAAATTTATTGTTGCCCTCATAAGTTCCTGTGCAACAATCACAATAATATTAGTATTCATATTTATTGGTGCACTGAAGAACCTACCACAAGGAGGAATGTGCAAAAGAGTTGTGACATCTTCTAGGGTAATGCTCATCTTCCAAAATGGAATATGAAATAAGTTGGTCTCTCTATTCCACTTTTGTTACTAGGGTAGATATAAGACTAACATAGATCATCATCAAATAAGTTGAAGATAAATGCACCAATACAAATTCTTGAATCCAATGTTGTATAATATCAAGTACCGATACTTCAGCAAACTTCCTCAGTTTAAAACCGTATGTGATCGCGTTCAATGGACAACAATCCTACAAGTAATTAAAAAACATATAATAGTGTACTAAATATAAAATAATTATTCTTAATTAAAAAAACTTAATTAGTTAAAATGTACATCTCATTCCCATGTTCTTCAAGGGAAATGATGTTCATATTGTGTCAACCAATGTGACCAATAGCCCTCCAGGGAATCCACGTTGTTGGATCTACTCTTCGACTATCTGCTCCTCAATTGTCTGCTCCTCAATTGTCTGCTCCTCAACTATCTGCTCCTCAACTATCTGCTCCTCAACATTCCCATAGTCCATTTGTTAAGGCTCCTAAACATGTTCATCATGTTTTTTAGACCTGAAACTACGCCTACAATGATCTTGATTTGGTGGATGGTTAACCTCATTCATTCATTGATAAGATGCCGTGGGTGGAATATTTCACCTCTATCGCCTACATTGTGGACAATAGTACAAATAATTTATCCCTTAATAATTGTGGTCCTAGTTACTATAAAATAATATATTAATAGTTTGTATTAAAAAAATATTTAAAAAAATTTAGAATATTTTGAGAGATTCAAACTTTTTGAAATTTTCATTTTTCTAGTCACTATAAAATAAACATATCAATGATTTATATTAAAAACAAATATTTTTAAAATTTTAGAATATTTCGAGAGATTTAAAAATTTTGAAAATATTGTTCATATGCAAATAATATAACATCAGAACTTTAGAGATTGTTGAAATTTTCAAAAGTTTTTAAAAATGTGTTTCGGAAGTTTCGTGTTGTTTGAAACTTTTGAAAACTGTATAATTTTTATTTGTGGAAATTTTAAATTGCTCGAAATTTCAAAAAATAAAATAAAATAAAATCCTCTATTTTGAAAGTTTCAAACTTTTGTAAATAATTTTGAAAATTAGAAATTGTATTTTGAAGATTTTAAATTCATCAAGAAGTTCCAAAAAGTAACATACTTATGCTTTGGAAGTTATTAAATGCTAAGGAAATTTGTCAAAGATTTTGAAAGTTTCAACATGTAAGTGAATGGATAAACTTTTCAACTTTATAAATAGTTAAATAAGTCGTGAATGTGGAGATTAAAATACTTGTAATGAAAATATACCGACAAAAAAGGCTACAAGAATATGATAATTAAAAGAAAAAAAAAGTTGAGCAAATAAAAAGTAGAAGGACAAGAAAATAAATTGTTGACAAAAAGAAAAAGAACGAGAAAATGAATAATTGCAAAAATATGATAAGTATAAGCATAAATACATATTTTTTGTCCTCTTAAATAAGATTTTATCTAGTTAATTTATTAGAATATCTCACTTTTTTTAAGTAACCATAATTTTCTACAAGAGGGTTAAAAAAAAAGTCAAAATATCCTATTTTTTAACCCTTTTCGTATTCCCATTATGCGACCAGTTGCAAATTATTTTTTTTTTTTGCAGTAGGAGGTTGCATTATGGAGATGCAACCATCTACACGTTTTCAATTTTGTTTTCTTTCTCATTTTAACAATTGAATGACTGTTTATTTAAAAAATAATTAAAATATAAAAAAACAAAATACTATTAATAAAATAGGCTTAGTTGTAGTTTTAGTCCCTCTATTTATACTAATTCACCTAAAGTCAATAGTTTTGGTCCCTTCTTCTGATTTTTTAAGTAAAAAATAACGACGAGAGATGTTTAAATAAAGTGACATATGATACGACGATGTAGAGTAATTAACATCTATTAAATTAAAATAAAACATTGTAAAAACTTAAATTTCAACTTCAATTTTTTTTCATATTTTTAATTTAATTAATGATATATGAATAATTAATGCATCTAAATAGTTCTATATCATAGAATATTATGTCACATCATTTAAAATACATTAAATCATAATTTTTTTAGTTCAAAAATCTAGGAGATAGACCAAAACTATCGATTTTTAAAATAGAAATATAAATTTTGTGAATCAGTATAAATATAGTGATCAAAAGTGCAATTAACCCAATGAAATAAAATGAAATACATAAATTGAGGAAGAAAAAAAGCATGGTTGAGTAGATGTGCCACAATGAATAACGTGTTATATTATTTTATCAACTTTCTTCTATTTTGTAGATAAATTTATAGTGTTATAACAACTCTCGATTATTTATAGATAAATTAGCCACTAAATTTTATTTTATTAACAATTTCTTCTTCTTTTTTCTCCGATCTAATAAATAAAAATTAATAAAATTAATTACAAATAAAAATAATAGGTTTTATTGCAGTATTGGTCTCTCTATTTTAGCTGAATCATGAAAATTGTCCATCCATTTTATTTCTCCTCAGTTTTGGTCTCCCAAATAGAATTTTTATCCAAAATTTGATGAAGTGTCATTTTTCTAAACCACACCATACAATTTATGATCACAGCTCTCAAGTACAATTGTTGCATCACGAGATCTTGAGGCGTGGTGTGACTTAAATAAGCACACAAAAATGATACTTAATCAAATTTTAGACCAAAACTCTCTTTGGGGAACCAAAACTAAGGATAAATAAAATAGAGAGACTATTTTCGTGATTCAGGAAAAATAAAGGGACCAAAACTATAATTAAGTCAAAATAATAAATTGGATTAATAACATAAAACATAATATATTAAAAAAAAAATACATCAATAACATGAAATTTATTCAATTGATCACATGATGAAGAAGTAATATTCATTCACATTTATTTACAATTTTTTTAACTATATTGTTTTTCATACTTCTTATATTTATTTTAGTTTATTTTTCATATATCAATATTTTAATATAATCATGTTATTAATGTATGTTTTTTCTTCGACTACATTTATTTTATTTTATGTTATTAATATAATTTATTTTATTTTATGTTATTAATATAATTATGCTTCATTATTTGAGTTTTTTTTTTCTGTGATGTAATCATTTTGAATTTATTTAACTAAAGGGGGTAAAAATATTCTGCATATAAGGTGTTTGATAAAATGCTCTTTTTTGGTAATTTTAACTAAAATGGGTAATTTGTTACTGAATATAAGGTGTTTGATAAAATGCTCTTTTGGTAATTTTAACTAAAATAGGTCATTTGTTACTGAATATAAGGTGTTTGATAAAATGCTCTTTTGGTATTTTTCCGTTAGCTTTTACATAATTTTCCATCAGTTTTGTGAAAGGCAATAGTAGTAGAAGTAGGTGTATTATTAGAATAAAAATTCCTTATCCAATTTGATATTTCCATGGGAGACATTAGGCCCTTGTGAATGAAGGTACTCAATGCCACGGGCTGCTCCTAGTGCAATGCCGGATCTCATTTCCCAATTCAGTGGTGTTTATCTTTGGATGCAGATATTTGTGATGTGTTATACTATTAAACTTCTTACACTCACAACTCATAACTATTAAATTCTTTAAAAAATTAACATGAAATATGACTGTCTAGTAATTAATAATATTTCAATTGTGATGAAATGTATCAATTGTGAACTACTCTGCTTATTGCTTCTTATGATGTTGATTTTGTAGGAACAATGCTTCTTATGATGTTGATTTTGTAGGAACAAACTCTCTCCTTTGAAATTGAGGTACTGCCATTTTCTATGTTATGTATTTTACTTATATTATTAATTCATTATAATTCAAATTTTGTTGTAGAATTTATAGGACTTTGGAGTTTATCTTTTTTAAAATTTAGTGCTTCCGTAAAATAACTGAAAGCCATTGAGTTTAGTTTTAACTTTTATATATGATTTAATATGTAGTTGAAAGCTATTTTATATTGTAATATGCTTACAGTAGTACGAAGCATCCATCTGATAACCTAAAGGAAGCCTATATGTTCCATCAAGCTTAGTGTCATTTGATAGAGCATGAAACATTGGCTTATCAAGCAACTTAGGGAAGTAGCTAGCAATAAAACCTTGGTCTGCACCATCTGGATTTTCTCTACCATTTTGTAATTCATTAACCATGTCCTTGAACACCACCATTGATGGCTGCCAATACCAAA
Organism: Cicer judaicum; assembly: GCA_037974835.1. Classification (NCBI taxonomy): domain Eukaryota; kingdom Viridiplantae; phylum Streptophyta; class Magnoliopsida; order Fabales; family Fabaceae; genus Cicer; species Cicer judaicum. Next base: position 21,427 of record JBBPBS010000994.1, read on the forward strand.
TAATTAGAAGCCATATGACAGTTACAATTATTTATTTATAAAACATGGACAAGGAAACAAATGGATGCAATAGATGTATAAGAAGTTTCCCCACAAAAACTAACCACAGGAACTACATGTGGTTGAGGGAAGATGCATTTATTCCTTATAAAAGTCAAAATTAATAGATAATGGTTCAGGAAAACAGCGCCTTTATTATAGAAACTTCCTTCTATACAGTATCAATGAAATACAGAACTGAGACCCAATAGTACACAATTGTTAAGATGACTATCTTGCCTCTCAAGTATTGGAGATACCCAGAATTCCCCTCTTAATTGGTTTGTCATACAACAGTTGTTGGTTAGTAATAATAGAAGGTGAATGAATGAATAAAAATGAGCCAATTAACTATTCTTGCAATCCAATCCAATCTAATGATAAATTCATATGTTCACAAATTTAACCCCTAATGAGACATAAAAATGGAACCGCATAATCTCGTATTGTAATTAATTCCCTGCATACATTTAGTCAAAGAAATGCAATGCATTAAGAAAAAGCAAACATAGAAATAATTGCTTAAGATTCATTTTAGTATGATGACCACTCATTTTAGTATGTAATTTTCAATTTTTATAGTTGTATATTTTCATTTCCTTTTTGTCGTGATTACTGTTGATTTGATATTTTTATTATTATTGTTATTTTAAAAGAAAAATATATTTTACTTAATTTGTTAACATCAGTTGTTAATTCCTTTTTTTTTTTTTGATTATTTTTCATTCTATATAGTCATTCTTGTAATTTTGAAATAGCAAAGAGGCTGAGCAATTTTCCCGTACAAGATATAAGGTTGAGTATTCAATTTTTGGAAAGGTAATTTTTTTATTATGCTTCATTCTATATAGACATTATGCAACAAATAATTTTATAATTCTGGAACATGTTAAATTGCATATTATTTATGAAAATGCAAGTGTCTACATGTGCTTAGGAAGTATGATGGTTAATTACTCATATAGTTTATTTTATTAATTATAATGTATAGCATTTGCTTAATGATATTACAGAAAATGGATATCGTAGTTGGATGTATATATGGTCTCGGAATAGAATCTACTGTATTATTAGGGAGACCTAATTATCGCCGATCATGTTCTTCATCAACAGAGTGGGTTCAAAGGCATGAATTTGAAGAAATGAGAAATGAAAGAGATCAACTTCGAGAGGAATTGGCTAATACAAACAGAGCAGTTGAGCGCAATAACCACTTGATAAATCAATTGATGAATAGCTTGAACTTTAAACCCATGCCATATACTAGAGATCAAATTCATGAAGATTGGTGATCATGATGATGGTGATTTTGATGATGAGATTGCTGATAATGATGCTCGTGATCATGATGGTGAAGAGTTAGATGGATAGTGATAATTTAATCTGAAGTAACCAATATGTTGCAATTTACTTTGACTAAATATATTATGTTTAAACTAAAATTTTATTTGTATTATTTTGAGTACTTACAAATATTAGTTAAATGTATTATGTTCTTTAATTATATACATTGATATGATTAATGTTTTCAAATAATTTTGGTGTTTGAATTTTTTAGATATTTAAAACAAATTAAAAAATTATTTTTATTGTTCTTTTGAACATTAAAGTAATATACTTAAAAAAATGGTAATATTTAGAGATGTAATTGGTGATCAAATATTTAATAAAAATAATAATTTATATCACAAATTTCGTCTCTAAATCGGTCGCTAATGATATGAAAAATTAATTTAAAGTAGTTGTTAAATCAGTCTCAATAATCAGTCACTAGATCGGTTACTAAATTTGATCACTAAATCGGTCACTAAATTTAGTCGCTAAATCGGTCACTAAATTCGGTCGCTGATTTGGTCGCAACAGCTAGTGACTAGCAGTTTACCAACTGATTTAAATTGGTCACTAATTCGGTCGCTATTGGATTTAGTGACCGATTTTCTCCATTTAGTGATCGAAAATTTAGTCTCTAAAAACGTTTTTTCTAGCAGTGAGACTAAAGAAGAAATATATAAAGATGTAGAAATCAATATAGTTTTGGGGAATAGACATCCTAAAAAGTAGAAAGTAAGAAGGAAAAAAAGTGACTTAAGGAAAAAATATAAGTTGAAAGTTAAAATCAGATTAATACTATGTGTTAATTAAGTAAACATTATATATGAAAGACAAAATAATGAAAAGAAGTATCGGAAATAAGACGATTTGAAAAGAAAAGAAAAAGAATGAAGAGAACTTTGAAAACTTCTAACAAACTCAAATTTAGAATTGTTGCATTAAAAAAACTCACACATTCGAATAAATCAGTGTTTATTCAATCATAATCAAATTATCTAAAATATATCAATTTAAATTTAATTATATATATTATATAATTTATAATATTAAAATTATATAATTTTAATTAAACAACCACCAATATCTCAAATATATTAATGAAGTTTTACCGACTAATATGAACAAAATAATAGTTGAATGACTAGTTTCTAACCAACCCTTAACAAACTTATTAATAATAAAATTCAAACTAGACAATGAAGTTGTGAACAGTGATGTGAAGTCGTGAAGAATGAAAAGACTAGACAATGAAAAGAAGTGAGTGTACGGAAATGACGTGATAGCTAGTTATGATCTCAACAGTTACGTGTATGTTCAAATGGAAGCATTGCTGAATCAAATAGTTTTAACTTTATGAATAGTGTGTGTTCTTTAGGAAAAGTGAATGGATATATGCTGAATGTAATGCATCAGCATGCATGGTTTGAGATGTCTTTTTTTTTTTTCTTTCAAGAAATGTAAATAGAAAGTCTAAATGATTTTTTTTTACTAAAAGGAAATCTAAATGTCCAACATAAAATTTGTATATGGTTTGACATTTTTTTTTTCTTTCTTTTTTTTAATCGCATTAACATTTTAAATGTGTTAGATACAGTATTAACTTTTTAATATTGAAAATTCTAATGTATTTGTTTGAACTTAAATAAAAATGATTTTTATTTTAAATCATTTAAAAATTATTTTATAGAAATTTTTTGAAAAAATAAAAATAATTTTTTTAAACTATAAAATTATCATAAAATACATAAAAATAAATTTTAGTCTCTATATAAGTACTTGTAATAATTCTATCATCACTCTCACAATTATTTTTTTATCTTTTTTAGTCGTCATTTTAATTGATATTTAAGTCAGTAAAAATGTTAAATCACATATTTAAAACAGTTCAAAATCAGTCTTCTTTTATAGTTTTATTATTCATATTCACGAGTTTTATCATCCATATTCACCAAGACATATCTTCATTATTACACTTTGACTTATTATTTCCTATAATCTTTGTCAACTTTACTATAAAAAATCAATACAAATATTTCAAATTGAGCATTTTTAAATTTAACGATTTAATTCATTTCATACACACAAGTTGATCAATGTGCCTGAATATTCGTAAAAAATAATAAATAAACACACAACATCAAAAAAATAATGATGTAGAGAAAACTCAGATGAGATTGAGAAAATGATGATGTCGTTAAAAAAAATACAACTAATAACGAATTGATTTAAATTGACGAACAAAACCTAATAAATGGTGCGTTTGTTTGAGCTTAAATAAAAATAATTTTGTTTTAAATAATTTAGAGATTTAAAAAAAATGATTTTTTAACTTTCGTTTGTTTACTATTATAAAAATAATTTTTAAAATTTTTTTTAACCTATTTGTATACAATCTTGTAAAAATAATTTTTTTAAACTAATGATCATTTCGTAGACACAATTAAAAATTTGATCATTGTAATTGAATGCTCCTAAAACCAATAAATAAACACATACAACCAAAAAAGAAAAAAAAAAATCGAAAAAGAGAACAAAACTTAGATGAAAACCTAGATGATGGTCACATGAAATGATAAAACTAACAACGACGTGAAAAGAGGAAAAAAAAATGGTCACTGCGTGTAGGAACATCTTCAATGGTAAACACAACATTAATTCATTAAATAGGGTCACTATGCCACGTCATCTTGAACTAATTCGTACATTTTTTTTATTACAACGGTGAATTCAACATAGATTCATTAAATAAGGTCTATTGTGTCACATCATCTTATCTTAAAGCAACTCATTTATTTTTTACAGTTTAACTTATAAAAAAATCATATTAGATCCCATAACTTTAATTTACATATTAATATTTAATTTATATTTAATTTTATCATAACTTAAAATATTAATTTAAATATTTCAATTAATATTATTATATATTATTTTAATTTTAATTTAAAATAAAATTGAATTTAAATTTTTATAACAATAATAAAATTAAATTGTGTTTTATTTTTCTCTATCATCTATTGCAAGAGACAAATGCGAGAAGGTATTATTTTTAACAAAATCACTTTTAAAAAATCTAAAATAAATACTCTTCAAACCCTACAAAATAATTTTTGGTTTAAAAAAATATACTTTTTCATGAAAAAAAAAATCTAAAACAAACGCATCCATTATCTATTTTTGTTGATTTTCTTTATAGATGGCATTTACGGTGCAACAACAAATTAATATATGTTTAGTTATAGTTGAAAAAATGTTATATTTTTTAACATTCAAATTCATTTTGAGAAGTTGTAAAATTAATTTTGACATGTTTTGATTTTATGAGTATAATTAGTTTTGTCTTTAGAATGCATTCTAACTTAGAGATATGATTTATAGCTTTTTATTTCAAATATTATTTTTAAATTAAAATTTATTATTAAACTCATTTTTACATGAATATTTTTAAATATAAATTATTTTACATACAATATACACTAAAACCAATTTTATAAAATCAAATAATTCAAAATTAATTTTTGTTACTACAAAATCAAATACACACGAATTTCATTGACCAAGTACATATCTTTATATTATTATCCGCTTTTGTTGATTTTATCTCTAAATCACCGGGCACAATGCAAACATCTTAGTGCATGATTGACTCTACTTTCGGTTTATTTTGATTTCAAATTTAGTTTGATTTTGTGATCTGTAGTGCTAATTTAATTTAAAACTTTGATTCACAGTTTTATTGACTTTAAATGTGATTTTTTACTAAAATTTATTGTTCAATTCAAAATACAAAAAAACAAAAACAGAAACAAAAAACTATTTAACTGCGTTCACAACCGTGACTAAATTGACAATTGACTATAATAAATAAAGTTAGTCACATTAAATATGTTTGTGACATAGTTGAACGTCGCAATTTGTTAGCTTTAAAATTCAGTTTAACTACCTAAAAGAGTCGTGATAATATATTTTTAGTCATAATTATTTTATAGTTAGGTCACAACTAAAATCGTGTTAAATGATAAAATGAAACAAGTTTTCTATTTTCACTTTTGTCAGGGGCCAACTGTGGCTACATATATATATATTTTCTTATCAGTTGCAGGTTTTTCTCTGTTTTGATCATACCTTCCTAACATTGTCAATATGCAAAAAATCTGATTCTATAGAGTCAAACCACATATTTTACGAAAAACCAACTAACCTAAAAGTCCATAAAATGTGCCATAAACATAATTAATTATATATTTACAATATATCTGGAAGACTATTCTTAACAAACATAGCAAGAATAACTAATTAACATTCTAAAATCATCATTTATATAAAAGCATCAAGTAGTTTATACCAAGAACAAACTTAAACTAGAAGTAAAACATTTTAAAATCTTATACAACGTCAAAATAGTCTAGACCAACATCAAAACAATCTACAAAACATCACATTCCTTCCATTTGCATTCCAAATAGCAGCATATTTCTAATTCCATTTGCATGTAGACAAAAAAACACAATCCTTTCATTTCTAGTCCAAAACTCAAGGAGAACTTTACTCATTAATTATGAGAATTAGAACCTGCCAAATGGAAGCATAATGTTTACTAATTAATACTAAGTAAAAGAATAAAATATTGAATTTGATATTTGCTAATGACTTAAAGTATAGTTCTAAGTGCAAAAACGTTTACCAACACTAATTTCTATATATTATAATAAATTATGTTAATAAGATAGAGGGGTACTTTGGTTGAAAATAGGTAACTCATCCCCCAAATTGTTTGTTGTGAAAGTTGTTCCTTAGTCTCTTCAAATCTATTTAGCTTTTCTTTCAAAATATGCACTTCCTTTTGTAAGTCTTGAATATTTTTTTGGCTAGAGCTACCAATATTGCCAAATTGAATGAAATGTTTGCGTGTTTTAAAAACACCTGTGGAAAAACACCAACACCTAAATCACACACTCGATTTGAATGCTCATCTCCATACAATTTTCCAATAACATCATCTGGATAGGCATTAATCTTTGATGGAACACCTTCAGTAGCAACACGTTCTTGATCTTGAGACAAATTCTCTGAAATAAAAGTCTAATTGATTTGGTACATTTAAAAGTCTATTAAAAATAAGACATATTTTATATTATACTTGAAGCATCTTCAAAACAACAACTAAGACTTTTGGCACTAAAAACCTTAATTTATCTATATTATACTTGACGTATTACACTTCTTACATTTATCTCTCTTCTCATCATCCAATGATCCCCAATACAACATGTAATTATTTGGGCATGCATGAATTTTCTCATAGCTTAAACTTAACATCTTAGTCAAATTTTTTTTTTGCTTCATAGAAAGATGTTGGTAGTTTAGCATGGGGAAAAACGTCATTTAGAAGCTCAATGGTCATTGAAAATGTCTTATCAGTAGTACCACATAAAACTTTTATATGATATAAACGAACAATGAATGACAATTTGTTGTACTTTGTGCAACTATTATAAACTTCTTGATTCCCATCTTCCATCAACTCTCTAACTTTTTTAAAATCCTCATAACTTGCATCATTTGCACCCATAGGATGGTTACTGTTAGGAATATTTTATTATCAATCATCCTGAATTCCTTGATCATCTATGACCCCAAATACGTCATTTGACGTATCTTGCATTGTATATTGCCTATCAAATGCTTCTTCTACTTGGTTCGCTGATTCGAGATGGAATTGCATACATTTTTTCCCATGGATGTACCAAAATATGTACTTAGTTGGAAAACCCTTTTGTAAGAGGTAACTAGACACCTTAACTCTATTACCTTTATGACAAAATTTGAAAATACAAAATCCAAACATTGTTCTACCCCATTTAAAAACTCTTTTGATCCTAATGGTTTGTCAATCCAACTCTTATCAATATGAATGTGTTTTCATATTTGAATAAAAATATTAAGACATTTAAGTTTTATTAATATACAATTATAAGCTATTCATACAAGTAATCTAACAAATTGTATTGCACATAGTTGAAAACTTATATTCTATAAAATTAAAAAAAATATATCAAAACTTAAGTTTTAAAACAAATAAAAACTAAAATTTATGAACAAAATTTAATTGTATTTCACCAAACCTATGAAAGAAAAGAAAGAAAGAAAAAACCAACAAGACAAAATAAGATTATGCAAATAAGCAATGCATAACTCATTCGATTGTAAAAATTAAAAATAAACTAAATGAGCTTCTATCTTTTGAAATGGAAAAAATAATTTGAAAATATCTTTTTAGTAACATTGTAGTTATTTATGATGGTACGTAGATGCATAATCATGTGGCAGTTAGAGCACCAACAACAATATTGTGGTATTGAATGTTTAGTGAAATTATGACAATAAGAAAAACAGGTTTGGTAGAAAGTAGAATGCTGAAATGTTATGTTTATATTGGTTTTTAAATTAAATGATTTTGTTTTTTTTAGTTGAATTAGGTTTCCTTAAAAATATTATCTTATGAAATAGATTTCAAGTTTTGATGAAGTACAATTTTGACGCCTCATAAACATTATCGTGTCATTAATCACAATGTAAGATTTCATATTTTTTGTATAATAATAATTATCTCCACAACAATGTCCTAATAAAGCTCAATATAAAACTTCTAAAAATATCAAGTATTTATGCAGTTTAAGCTTAAGACAAAAAATGTGAAAGTCTACATTGATTTGATATTATATAAATTATATATTTTTTTAACTCAACAGAAATGTAATAATTAAGTTTGGAGGGCATACAATGCAAATTTAATAACCTACTCTAAATCTAAAGCCACATAAAGTGATCATATACACTTCACTATTAAAAATTAAAAGAAAACCATTAATAGAATATGTAAAAGAAGGAATTGCAAATTACACATGCCTTTATCCTGCATATGTGACAGAAACATGAAAGAAAAATAGAAATAATTGAAAATGGTACAATTTCTACTAACACTATTACACAGTCAAAAATTCTCAATGTTACATCTCTTATATATCTAATCTTTTATCTATTTCTATCGATGTGAGACTATTCACTCACACTCGAGTTTCAACAATCTTTCTAGTGTGATCAAGTCTACTATTATGGAGGACTCACACTTAAGGGAGAAATTGTTGGAATCCAAGTGTTTGTGATTAAATCTCACATTGACTATGAACATGATAAAGATGTTTGGAAAATAAACAAAGAAATTTAAATAACATAATCAAACACAAGAAAATAACATGAAAATTTCAAAGGCAGAGAAAAAATCATTATTGTTGTCTAATGACAACTAAATAATAACATTATGTGAAAATTGTTACAACATATAGACTTCGCTCAAGCTTCTAATGACCCCAGTACAACTACATTCTCTAAAGTTAATATTTGAACTACATATCACAACACTCTAATACAAAAGTATAAGAGAAAAGAAAGAAAAAAAGTTAGATACAAACTTAACTTGTTTATGACTGGTGCAAATTGTAATAAAAAAAATAAAAAAAAAACTAGAGCCATATATATAGCCTTAAGCTTCATATTCCTTTACAATTCTAATCAATGTGATACTTTTTCAAATCATCCATTTCAACCAAATCTAACAATGTGATACTTTTTCAAATCATCCATTTCAACTAAATCTAACAATCTCCAACGTGATTGAAATTAGTGCATATTCAACTTTCATAAGAACTATTATACTCCACTATAAAAAGTATACTTCACTTGAAGTTAAACCACTTCAAGAATTTTTTCTACATGTCAAAAACCATGGTGAAAAGTAGGGTGCAACTTATATGTTGATTTTCTCATAATGTTCTTCAACAACCAACATAATTTCACAGCATACATTGCATCAATATCAACCAATGACTACGTGCTAATTAACACCTTATATAATCATGATTGTATCACATATCATTCACTTGAATTTTACCCAAACTAAAATTGATTATTCCATTAAATTTCTATATCCCAAACTTTTTTCAGATAAACTTCACATAGTGTAATTATGCACCAAGTAGGTCCCCAGGAAAGATAGGTAAATCACAAATGACCACTTAAGAATCAAACATTTCTTTAGTCAGAACCTTACTTAAACAATACTTCTACAATATAACTTTTTTTCTTCTTGATATGGAAAATGAGACAAAGTTGTAATCACATAGCATACAAAAGATCTTAATACACCACAAAACTAAAATTTCTTTATGATGGGAAAGATCAAACAAAGCTGCAACCATAAATCATACTAAAAACTCTATTTTTCCCGACTGAGCCAACAATTATGACGTCATAATATGGAAAAATAAATAAATACAGAAATTTAAATCACACAAAAGAACAACGTAGAAACTCCAAAATATATACGATATGAAATCATGACCGTTGACTAATAACAATAAAAAAATAATAATATGTAAAAATTATTACTAATACACTTAGACTTCTCTCAAATTTTTCATGTTTTTGATAGACACACTCTCTAAAACAAATATTAAATTACATTTTACAAAACTCTAACAAAAAAATATAAAACAAAAAAATTAAATACAAACTTAAAGTGTTTCTAACATATACATATTGTAATAAAAAAATTAGAATCATATATCTAGCGTTGAACACCGTTTTCTTTTTAATTTCAACAATATAATTTTTTTGTTCAAATCCTCAATATAAACTAAAGTTAATAAAGAGAACTATTAACTTATAGTAGTGTCGTTGATATTTATTAAAATATTATACAACTTTTTAACATTGATTTACAGAAAACCGCCTACCATAATATGAGCCTTACAAACACATGTCCCCAAAAGACATATACTAAAGAATGTTACTTAAATTTAATTAACCAATGGTTAAAATATTTGACTAATTAATCATATACAATTTGTAAATAGAAGTACTTAACTAACTAATTAATGTTACCAAACATAATAGCACAATACTACTTCCTTCCAGAAGTGACTAAGCGTCGAAAAATTTGAAATATTTCCTTCAAAACTAAAATTAATAGTTGAAAAAACGAATTAATAATTAGTTTAAATATATTAATTTTAAAATCATTTATATTTAAATTAAAAAGAATTATACTTCATATACTTTTTCTGTTTGTCCCCTCTTGAAAAACCAACAATTTTCGAAAACGGCGACATTCGTTTCGTTTCCCGAAAAAGGAAACTGATAGTATCAACTATTGCTTAATAATGTGTACAGTAATAATTTCGAAAAAGAATAAGAGGTGAAGAAGTGAGGCATATTCTGTTTGGAAAAAGAAGCTAATTTATGTACCATAAATTCTATAATTGATGAAAATAGTAGTTTGGGAAGTGTATAGTCAAAAATTTGATACGCAAATATGCAAATCACTAAAATTAAGGCAAACATGTATCTATTTTCTTTTACTTTAATTTAATTTCTACTTTGGTATTTTAAGTTATCTTATTTTAATTTATTTTTTAAAATTATATTTTATTTATACTGTTAGTCTTTTATCTTAATTTTGATAAGAACTAATTTAATTGAAAACTTATGATTATAGAAACTGTCAAATGTTATAATAATATATGTCTCCAAAATTATTCTCTCAAAAAATATTTATCAAATATTATAAATTATTTATATTTTTATATTGTATCTACAACAATTTAAATACACTTATAATTTTAAAAGCAAGATAATAGATGTCTACTCACATAGCTAATGTCTTTAACTTTCTTAACATATAATGTAGCTTAGACATTTAATTATTTTGTGACGTTTCAATTTATGATAGTAATTTGAGAAAATTTTTAAATTTAAAGGATCACTTCATAGTTTAATATATGTGAAAGACTAATAGTGCAAACCAAATGTAACTTAAATGATCTGAACAAAAATTGAGTTATAAATAAATGACTAAAGGTGTATTTTTGTTTAAAATTAACTATTAACATTGTTAGTGTTAATCATAAGAGTTTTTGATTTTTTTTTTAGAATTAGTAAATCACACTTGTGAAATTGTAAATTGTCGAATAAAGTAATACCTCAGTTAGTTTTAACTATAAAATACTATGATGTGTATCATTAATTGAATATATGACCTTTCTACGTTTTTATATCAAAGACACAACACCAACTATTGATTTACTTATAAAATTTAGGTCTCTTCAAAGACTAATTTGTTTGTGGTTAGAATACACATAATTATAATTATTGACAAATTTATTTTTGAGATAACTAAAACTTCACATAAAGATACCAAAGTTAGTCTAAGATGACATGTTATTAATGTAAAATCAATATACAATTTCATATATTCAAATAATATGTCATATTATTATAATCTTTAACTATAAAAGTTAATTCAATGATTTTTTAATGATATTTTATAATTTGAAAGATGTCTTTTTTTTTAAAACATAAAATGTATTCTAATTCTTCCTCAAATCCAACTGAATTAGCTTGTGACTTGTGGACTATATTTATTTCACGCCTTTAAAAAATTGTAAAATCTTATTCATGTGATATCTTTCCTCCAATTTAGAAGAGTAGAAGGAGCTTGTTTCGTGGACACATATATGTCATGTTGTTGCCTTTGGGTTTGGAGAGGAGTCTCCAAGATTATTTATTACATTCAAAGTCTTGTATAAGAATTTTGGAGTCTAAGTAAAAAAAATAAAAAAAATTAAAGAAATTTTATAACATATGATTAATTATTAATTAATAAATCTTTACATTTTTAGCCGCGAAAATCTATATAAAAGTTAATTTTATCATCAAATTTCCATTTGCTTTAAGTATATTTAGTAAAAATACATTAAAACTAGGGCCTTGGGCCTCAATTCCCTTGCCCTTTATATAAGTTAACAACAACCACACAAATAGTTTAAGTATTCACCTTCATCCAAATGTTTAAGGTATAAGTAATAAAGATTATCTTATTTATATAATGTTTAATATCTATTAGTTTTATAAAATGGGAGACATCTAATTCAAATTTGACATATCATCAATTTTTCCTAATAAGTATGAATTCATTTAGATATGTCCTCCCCAAAAGATTTTATTTTTTTTTCATATAGATTCAATACTTTCACGTTGTCACACATATATAAATTGTTGGCACCACCATATTTTTATGAAGAATTTCGAAAGCCACCATTGCCTAACCATCAACTTTGATATTAATTTATTATAAAAAAAAAACGTATATAATCTCAAAAGATTAGTCTTAAATTTGGATATGGATGGTGTTGTAAAGCAAACCAAATAAAAAAATTAATGAAAGGACAGATATGTAATTTGAAGCCAACAAGTGAAAATTATTATTAACCTCAGTCAGTTAATGTTTGATTATTATCATCAATGAAAAGTCTATTTTCCAAATTCCCAAAAAGACCAAATTAATCAAACACATTTTTCAGTGTGAATTTCATTTTTCATTGGTGAAAAACAAGCCATTGAATCAGAACACTATCCCTCACACAGGAAACATCATTCCACAATATTTAAATTAATCTCTTAATTTCTATCACACCACTTAAACATATCACACACCAAACGTTCTTTGTCTTCCTCAAACACCTCTTCTTTGTGACATTTCATCAAACACATTCTATTCATGGCTCCACCTGCTAGATCCTATCATCATCTACATGGATTCAAACATGCAGTTATAATCACTGTAGTTTTCATCCTTTTCCTCTCCATGTTACCTTCTAAATCAGGTAAAAAGCTTTCACCAACCTTTTTCCCTTTTCATCAAACAGTTATTTTCATTCATACTTTTGACATTATTAATTTCTTATTTTTTTAGGGGTTTATTTATTTACTTCATACTCATGTTTTATAATTTCAAATTTTATCTCTTATTATTCTTCTAATATCAATAATCAATCTAACAATCTTCCATCAAGAACAAATTAATCAAAAATATTGAATTTAAACCGTAACTAAAATCATAATTGATCATATTTTATTTACTTGTATGATGAACTCTAAGTTACAACAATTTATTTTTTTATATGGTCGGTTAAGTCGAACTCTAAATTACCAAAATTTATTTTTTTACATGATCGATTAAAGCACAAATTGATAAAGCAAGGGCTAATTTTTTTTTTTATTTAATTTATTTTTTTTATGTATATCTTATCAATCAAGAAATAAAAACTTTTTAAGTGCATCAATTATCATAATTAAAATAGTTTACATCTAAAAAAAGTAGAAATATTGAATTTAAATAAAATTATTGTACTAAAGTTGAATTGTTGAAAAAAAATACAAATTCTACTCCAATTATGTTGAAAAAATACTTTATTTTGCATTATGATATATCTTATATCTTATTTTGCATATATGTATATCATATATGCTTGAGCAGGTGGATCAGTGATAGGGTCAAAGCCTCCAACTTGTTTAAACAAGTGCATGAATTGTAGGCCTTGCATGGCAACATTGGTAGTTCCAAATAATCAAAATATAATAAATGATCAAGATGATGATACCTATTACCTTCTCGCATGGAAATGTCAATGTGGAAATAAGTTGTTTCAACCTTATCCATAGCAGCACTATTTGTCACAAATTATTATTCCTACATATATTTATGAATCAAGAAAGGTATGCTTGGTTGAGAGGTGAGGTTAAAAATTGTTTTTTACTATGTATAATAATCAAGAAATTAAGCTTATTGTTCAAATTTAATTATATGTCTTAATTTTTTTTTTAATTTCTGATTTCTTACTACAATTTTCAAGTTTAATTGAACTGGAAAATAATTTTTGAGTCGCACTTGTAGTTCAAATTTGGATCCTTTTACCAACAAATTTTCCCATCATCTAGTAAACTAAAAATTAATTAATACTAGTATTTGTCTAAAAATATATATTGTTTTAGGAATAAAACCAAACTAAAAAGTTATATTTTTTTGACAGATCCTGTCCACATAGTTGATCAGGTCCGACAGGACAATAATGCATGTACTTGGGAGTTAAGCTAAATTCAGAAGAGTACTATTCAGCAAAAAAAAAAATTATATTCAGAGGGGTACTACTCTAGTGTTCATGAAATATCAAATATAGTATATATTTAGTCTTCAAATAAGTCAAATAGATATGCAACAATTAGATGAACTACTTAACACACATGAAACTCTAAAGTAAATTTTAATACGGAATAAAAAATAATTTTTTAAATTTTAATATAATATTATTAGATTTTAGCACGACATCAATTAGTTTAATATTATTGAAATAATATTAAATTTTTTAAAAAATATATATTTTAATTTTAAAAAGATTAAAATTTTAATTATTTTTATTAAATAAATTTTTTTATTGAGACATTTTAATAAAATAAAAATTTTATTTTTGATGAACCTTAAAATAGTCCATCGGGTCGGCATGAAGAATTATTGGCTATAAAATATGTCGACATGAAGAATTATTGGCTATCAAGTATGTGTGTTGCAAGTTATTCTTGACGTATACTTTTATAATATTCATAAAATTTGTTATTCATAACACCGATGGCTGATCTAGGATTATAAGATAGAAGTGTAGACTTTTTAATTTCATTATTAAAAAGAGGTTAAATAGCTCCTTAACATGATTTTAATAATTTAATTTTTTATATAATTTTTTCATTTAGTTAATTATTTTAAATTTAAATGATAATTTAATTTTTTATATTTTAAAATATTAACAATGTTATCCTTGTTTTTTACAAAAATAAAAGAAATTCTTCAAAATTTTCAAACAAATCCCATAAAGTTAATTATTATTTTTAATATAATATAAATTTTATTAAATTCATAACTTAAAAATTTAAATAAACTCATATTCTCATTCATTATTTGATGAATTTGATGTTGTTGGAGATAAAAATATGAATTTATTTGAATATTTGAATTATGCATTTAATAAAATTTGCATTATATTGAAGATGATAATTAACTTTATAAGTTTTGTTTGAA
>JBBPBS010000994.1:36889-102258 GCA_037974835.1 Cicer judaicum
TAACATTTTTAAACATAAAAAATTAATTGTCACTTAAAATAAAAATAAATAATCAAATAAAAAGAAAAAAAAAACCGCGTTTACTATTTAACTTTATAAAAATACATAACAAATACCTAGTGATTATAGCCCTAGTTTTTTTATTTTCTAGATAGAAGGAATAAAACAAAATAAAAAAATAAGGTCACGAAAGAAACGAGAGTGGAATAAAAATATATTCTATGTTTTTATTTTTAAAATATATATTGCATCAATATCAATAATTAGTACATAGTCATTGGTATATATATATACTGTAATTAAAATATAACTAAAAGGGGGGTTGAATAGAGATATTGTTGTTTTAAATTTTTTTCAAGTGTTTTAAATCACTATCTTCTATGAGAGGATTAGAATCATAGGATACAAATTTAAGACTTTAAATATGAGCTGAATAAATAAAAAGGAAAGTATGGAAGATGACACACACAACTCACATACTTGTGAGTTTTTTATTAAGGATCAAACAGATTAACCTCTCACAGAGGTTAGTTACACTTTGTGTATTCTTTAGCCTCACGTAGCCTACAACCTTGTTTCTTACAAGTTTCAACTATTTCCAAGTGTAGCTCACGTGAAAATTACAAAGTGATATGAGTATGATGTTTCTCTTCACTTAACACTTTCTAAAAGATATTTCAAAGATCTAGTGTAAGACTATAGAAAGTATAAAGAGAGGATGAAAATTGTTCTTGATAGCTTTTAGAATCTTGCTCTTTTTTTATGCAATGTTGTTGTGTGTTTGATGATGAAGGTCTGCCTTCCTTCTATAGAGATCTTGTGATGCTCTTTCCATGTGTCAAACACTTTATGACCGTTAGGGACTTTAATAAAAAAGTCCAAGGTCATTTAATCATAATTATAAAAATGCCATCTAGCTGTCCTTGGACTGATTCAGTCCATCCTCGTACTCGGTTCAATCCTCATAGAAACTTGGACATGAGCTGTCCTTTTCCTTTTTCATTCTTCAAGACATGTAAGACTATATTATTGTCTTGCTAGTTACAACATTTCTGTATGTTGATGTGTTGGTTCATTTTCAATATCTGAGGATGAAACGAACTATAGATCCATCCTCGTACATACAAACTCTGGCCTCTGACCTCTCATTTAAATTTGCTTTTTTTCATTCATTCTTTGACATTGATTTATCTTCTCTTTATGAATAAAAATAATTGTTTCAATGATGATGAATATTTTGTAAATTTGAAGTTTCATCCTCTTAATAATGAGTAACCTGTTTTCTAATATGAATTTACTCAAAAGCACAAATTAGTCATTAGCCACAACTATAATCTTTTAAATAATTTTGTTATTATTAAAACCATTTGAGAGAGATTTTGTCTTGACAATATATATAAATGCTTATCAAGAAATTTTGGTGCCTTTAAAAATTTAGGGCCTTGCTTGACTACGTCTCTCGAACATCCTCAAGGCCCTATCCGAATACACATTAGTTATGTCCCTACCTAACACACACACACACACAAATTTGGTGTGGTGTTCGATCACGTATATCGAACATCCTCAAGGTTAGCTCTGCCCCTGCATAATAGACACACAATGATTTCAAGGTTTTTAGATTGAAAAAGATCAATGAGTTTATGAATTTGAAGACGAGAGAGACGAAGAAGATGAGCAAAGTTAACGTTTTTTTGCAGAAATTAACGAAAAGGACCAACTTGAATAACAAAAGTATAGTTAAATGACCAAAACCGATTGAAAAAATAATTATGGGACTAATATGAAACCAGAAAATAAGTTAAGTGAGTAAAAGAATAATTTAGCCATTTTTATTATTTATAATTAATTAAAAATATTTAATTAATTGATCTTTTTAAAAATATTTAATTAATTGCTCCTATTGAGTGTTTTCGTCTCAAGTTTTCTTTTGTGATAATACGCGTCAGAGTTAGTTAATCAAAATGTATAAAAATTAAAATACATTATTAGGTTGATCAATCTAAATAAAAATTGAGGATTTTTGAGAAAAACATTTAACGGAAAAGGAAGTTCGCAAAAAACTGTTTTAAATGTTTCATTTACTATTTTTCTCTATCTCAATTTATTTATCATTTTATACTAGTAATACAATATTAACAATTTTATTCATTACTATATATTTATATATTTATGTATCTCAATTTATCAAATCTCTCAACTAATATAATTAATAAAGGTACTTTTAGTAAAATAAATTCATTTGATCTTTACAATCAAACAATTAAAATTCGAATTAATTTGCCAGCCCACTCTAAGGCCCATTTGTTTCAATTAAAAGAACTGACGGTTATGAATAAAAAATAAAAAAACAACTGAAGGTGGATCCACTCATATTCTCTGATTTGTTGACCGAACCACTCATGACTTTATCACTTTCTTACTTTTGTTGTTTATTAATTGAAACAACAACATAATATAGGAAAAAGAGATAGTGAATAGTATTATTCTTTTTGTGTAGTTTTTGATATAATATTAACTCTATTTATATGTACACTTAAATTGACATTCCCCTTAAATGTTAATTGAGAATATGTCTTATTAAATCTTTAGTCGAAATAGTATCACAGGAAAAAATTATATTAACATCTTTTTTGTGGAAACTATCTCATTAAAAATTTTATAAGAAAAAATTCAATGGGACAAAATCATAGTGAAGAAAAAAAGAATGCAAAATATATTTATTTCGCCCACTCATGTAGACAACAATTTTTGAATTGATGAAGATCAACCTTTTGTTGCAATTGTTGAAAAACTTTACTTAACAATGAATTTGTAAGATGTATCAAATATCATCACATAAATGACATTGTTGATGTATGTTTCACAACTTAGTAGAAGATCACGAGTGATTACATATTTTGCTGGAATATGCCTTTTTCGATCTTCTTTAACGTGCCATTGTCTCAACGAGTAATGCATACAATATTATTTTCAAAAAGAACTCATGTAGTTATATTTATGGAACACAAACCATTACTCTTTTGCAAGTGTTGAATCATAGATCTCAACCAAAACACTGTTTCGACTTGTTTCATGTTATTTTCACTAGTATATTTTAACTTTGTTACATAGTCGATATTAGATTGGTTGATATACATCCAATGTAATAAGTAAGACAGTGACAAATTTGTAATTATAATAGACTTTGTTAGATCTGTTCTAATTGAACTGTTCTAACAGTTACATTAAAAAAAAATAAAACTACACAAAAATAAAATTATACTAAATTTATTATTATAGTAAATTTTATTAGATCTGTTCTAATTGAACTGATCTAACATAGACATTTATTAGATCTGTTTTATTAGACCGATCTAACAAGTCTTTTTTTTAAAAAAATATTCTAAATTAACTAAAGAAAAAGAAATTCTAAGTTCTAAATTTTAAGTTCTGAATTATAATTACAATAATAAAAATAAAATTTTACTTATTCATAAATTACTTAAAATTAAATTTATAAAAAAATACTTTAAATTATATGTTCATAAATGACTATTAATATACAGAACTTAGAATGTTAAGCTAAAGAACTTAGAATTTATAAGCTTAGAATTTAGAACTTAGAAATTCTAAATTCTAAATTAAGGCACGCGTACTCATCCTCGCGTTTCATTTTGGCTCGCGTTTCATTTTGCCTCTTCATCCTTCCTTCTTCATCTCTTTTGTTCTGCAAACCCATAAATGAGTCACCCGCGAATCCAAACCCGTTTTTCATCATTTTACCTTCGTTCTTCATCAAACCCGTGGGAACGTTTTCATCCTTCCACATTTAACCTTCATACTTTAGTGAAATCTGAATCCTGAATCGTGAATCAGCCTTCATCGCCGGCGACGAGTTGGTCAGGTGCAACATTTTTCTACTTCAGCACTGTCAATTTCTTTCACTATCGCGAAGTGTTTGTTGCTTTCTCCGGTAATTTTCTAATAACTCTTGTTTGTTATTCAACAATTTAAAATTATTTCATTGTTAATTATTCTTATTATTAATCTTTAATTGATGGAGAAATTTCTACATAAGTGATAGTGAAATTTTGAGAAGTGATGATGCCTAAAAACTTATAAAAGTGATGGAGAAATTTGAGTAGAAGTAGTTATCCCAATTTTCAACCATCCTTTAAAACTGCATGTTATGTGTTTGTGATATTGTCTCTGTTAATAATATGTTCTGCACATTCCTTGCATGCTGCTGATCTACTGAAAAATTGTTATTTGTTTGGCTTGTTTAGTGGCATGATTCTTACTCTATTTACCTGCTACCTTATTTGTTAATTTTTGTAGCACTTTGTAATTATGTGAATTGGATGGTGGTATAAGCATAAAGCATATATAGCACATAAGCTCCTGTGTTTCTTGCTATCGCATGCACGTGACACCCCTATATCATAACCAATTCTACTTTCTTATCAATCTAATTCATTACTTTTACTTTAACATTGCTGTTCTAAATTATGGACACTAAATTAAATTAAACTTACCTCAAAAAGTGACAGTGCATTGCCAAATATGAAATCAACAGAGCCTTCAATATAACAATCTTTATAATAGTGCCTTCCCAAATGATCATACAATGTGTCTTATGCTCCTAAGAATTTACATCCAACAAATATTATTGTATCTGCTGAAATTCTCAATGCCACTGCTTGTTTTCCAACTACTACTGGTGCTGGAACTGGTGCAGTGTTCTATATACACACATACATATACATTACTCTTTGCTTGTAAAATTAACAAGGAAACTAAGCAATGTTACTTACTTTGAATGTTATGTTCTTTGCTATGAAATAAGGTGAATTAACTGCAAAAGTTGCAGAACCATAGGTTCCTAGTGTTTGGCCTTTAGCAGCAGGATTAAGAGTTTGAGCAGTATCACCCCATTGAACAATTGTTTTATTCATAGCTGCATAATGGAGTTACTAGCTGCATAATGGAATTACTAGGCATGTAGATAAATATAATTGATTTAATAAGTGGTTGTATGTGAATTTGGTTACTGATATGATTGTTCATAAGTTGAGAAATTTGATTAAATTATGCTCTGAATAAGGGCTCTATAATCGAGTCATCAGCAGGAGTCTGTTTGATGGCTGCCTGACTGCCGCTTAGAGCCTAAATGAAACTACCAGAAGAAGATCCTTGAAATCTCTTTGGTTGTTTTCAAGACACAATTATCTGGTTAAATTATTGCATTTGTATTCCATATTCTATATATTTTTTGTCGAGAATTTAAACCAAGTACATCAACAACTTTTGTTCACTGAACTTTATATCTCTTATATATAGGACATGAGATAGTATTTTATTACTGTAGTTTAAATTGTATTGAATGGAAGGCGCTTTAAATTCATCATATTTGATTTGATGTTTCTTAAGGGGTGGATTCAATTTTTTTCTTCCAATTTTTTCGGCTCTAAAAACATGATTAAAGATGTTGTATTGGTTATTTATTCTTGAAGGGTAAAATGCCTTAATGCTGCCACATGTTTTGAGTTAAAATAGTTTGTGTTGAAGTCAAGTGTTCTCCATGCTTATAAAATCAAATTATCTTGTTACGACCATTCTTCAAAATATTCATATATACTACTATGTAACCAAATATAAGCAAAAAATAAAAATTGATAAATCACCTTTATTTGACCTATTTGTGCTTGTATTTTATTAGGTAGGGAGTACTAGATACTGTGGCACAGTGTACTAGATAGTGGTTGGCATTGTCTAAATTGTAATGATAATACTGGTAATGGAAGAGGTGCGAGGCCAATCATGGTACGGTTGACACGGGTTGATAAAGCACCAGATTATGAAATGGGTGGATGTGTTGTTTGCAGGTTGGTGATATGTGTGCGTGCGTGTGTATGATTTTAGTTTTTTAAAAATCATAAAAAATGGTAAAATCTATATCAAAAATCGGTTCACGTGAAGATGCACGCTATATAGCTTCAATCCAATTAATTCTTAACAAATTAGTTTTTGCAATTTGTGAGGGTCATTATAGCTATAAAGGATGTGCGGTTTTACTATTAATTAAGATTGTGGTAATGGATTATGATGTGTGTGTCTGTCATGAGATCAACAGTAGCATATAATGCTAAGAGTTCAAAGCAATGCATGTGTAGGAAAAGTATTGTTGCTGTAAGACTAGTTAATATTTGTGTGAGTGCTTATAGTTTCCATTTTACTTCTGAGACTTGTGACTTGACTTTTTACAGTAGATGTGGCTAATATTTATTCACGTCTCTAAAGCTTCTGTCTTCTGGATTTTGCTTACATGATAAGAAAGAGTTTTGATGTGGCTCTATATGATATTACGAAAATCTAAAAATGAACTGTTTCGTTTGGAGAGTCGTAAAACGAGAATAGGCCCGTTATAGACATTTTTTGTGTTCATGAAAAAAAATTTGCTTGAATATATTTGAGTGGATTTGATTCCGTTGTAGTTTTAATAGTTGGAACTGATGTTTTTGTACTTAGTATTAAATTTGAACTACTTTTTAATGTGTTTCCAACTTCCAAACATGAAAATTGATTTTTGACTCAAATGTCCAGACACAGCCATAGGCAAGACACAGTCACCATTAATCTAAAGCTTGATTAATGTGTGATTATAACAAACATCCAGCACACCAAAGAAAAAGAAAAGAAAAATAAAAAGTAAAGCGATAATGAATTAAAAAAAAATAAACCGAACGGTACGGAAAAAATCATGAACTAGCTTGTGTTTATTCTTCCTCTGGATGCAGCTCTTAGGTATGTTTGGGTGAAGGGTTTTGAAGAGCTAACTCTAGATTTTTGTATATGTTTGTTTAAAAACGAACCATGATAGATGATCTTATCCCATTTTAATCACACTTAATTCATTTGGTAAGCATTTTATTGCTTCCTTAATTTAGAAAAGAAAAATAATTTTCCACAGTTAAGGCATCTCATGCAATAATAACTATTGAGTTTTCCTTTTCCTTTTTTGAGGGCTGCAAGGATATGGGATTCTCTTGGTTTGTTAGGTGTTGGACTAATTTCTGGTTGGGACTTTTAACTGTTGTGAAATATATACATTTTGAAAATGCCTTTCTAGTTTTCTATCTTTATTTTAGTCCTTAATTTCCTTAATATACAATTTGATAATTTTATTTTGGGTTTTGAGTGGCACTAAGTTCTGTTATCATTTATATATTCCTTTCATTGTTATAACCACATTTTGTTCATGCTCTGGTAATGTTTTGACAGGAGTATTTTGATCTCATTGTTGCTATATCTGGTCGGGACCTGATTCCTGTTATGGTCTATGGGTAAGCAACTACTATTTATTTGATAGGCTCTCTGACCTTCCTCAGTGTCATAATATGTTTTAGGGTGAATTAATTTGCACCTTTTATCTATCATTACCAAGAACTTTTCACTTTTAAATTTAGTTTGTTAGAATTTGAGTGTATTTTTTATTACAATTGGTAGTATCTTTTTGGTAAGGAGACACATTATGATGCATTTGTAAACAAGAGGTTGTAAATAATTGTTTCAAGGACATTAGCTAAGGAATCAATACATAGGAAATTTTATTGAAAATCATAGCATTCAATGTATTGATAATTTTAGAAGCCAAATTTTCAATACGAACTGTCTAACTTTTTATTTTTTAACCATTGCCCTAATTTGTTAGTGGGCATTGCCTTGTTTCAGATATTTGGAGAATCAAAACCATTCGAAGATGAAGAAATGATGAATGTCCGACAACGTTGTGCAAACTTGATTCTTGAACTAATAGAAAATGCTTGAAGCACTTTTATCATTTTAGTATCTTTAGACATGTTAATAGAAGATAATGTTTTTTTTAACTAGTGAATATTATGTATCTCTAAATTTGATAATTTAGATTTTGTAAAAAAATTATGACTCATTGTCATTGATTTTTAAATGTAAAGCTTCCTATGAAGTTTTGTGTTTTATGGTTGAATGAGAAATTCTAGTTAATAGTGTAATATGTGAAATTATGAGGATGCATATGTAAGAGGTGAAAATTATGAAGAAAAAAAAAATTAATTATTTAAATCGATTGGCTCAATAAAATAAACAATTTTGAATATGACTTGTTATATTGGTTCAAATTTAACCGATGTAATAAATGAATTTTAAATTTGACTTGTTATATTGGTTCAAATTCAACCGATCTAATAAATCATTTATGATTGTGACTTGTTACATCTATTATTTTAGCTGATTTAATAATTAACTATTTATTACAACGCTTGATGTTAGATCGTACAAGGAACCGACCTAACAAGTACGTAGGAATTGATCTAACAGGGTTTTATTGCACTAGTGTTTAAAATTTCCTCATCATTTGATGATATTCTTATGGTGGTTCGTTTCACATATCTCCATGAAATAATTGTACTTCCGGAAATAAACAAATTTCTTCATCATTATAATAATTAGACAAGTAACTTATATCTCTAATATAACAGAATATTCGTTGTTGTATATGTAAAGAGGTTCAATTGTCTAGTAGATTCAAAATTAATAATTAGCAAGTCACAATATCATTTAATTGCACTAATATATGATACTTCAGGAACAAGTAGAAATCATCATTTTCTTGAGCTCTATAAAGACATTAGTCCACAATTGATGACCTTACAACATTCAAAATGCACAACAACTGATTTGACTTGTTCATATATAACTGTTATTGAACATTTGCTATATAATCTTCATATATAATTTTTTTTTGAACATTTGCTATATAAGCTTCACAAATTCAATGTGTTGACTACAAGTCCAAAAGTCTTATACTTTATGGAGCGAGTTTAATTTAACTTCAATTGCTTCTTTCTATTTGCAAAACATTTCTTTGTATTTAATCTATAATAGACTTTAGTTGATGACCCTCATTATCATTGATCACAAGTAACGCTATATTATATGCAAACATTGTCATTCTTGACTACCTTTTGGTTCCATCATGTTTGATTTACGACATAATCTATTGAGATCTCTTTATTTTCAAAAGTTTTAGGTACATGATGAGTTCTTATAGAACTGAAAATCAATTATGTTGAACTTACTCTTTTGAATTTGCATATCCTCACTTAGGCCACCTTTTTATTGTTAGCTTCTTTTCTTCTTTGAAGATTTTTATCTTTGGATTCGACTAGTGTAACCTATCTATTTTGTTAAATCTAGAGGTTAATTATTAAAAATGGTTAATTTAAAAATAAAATAACTAGTTTATTTGTTAATAAAAAAGGACATTATTGTAATATTTGGACAAATAAAGGGCAATGGCATAATTTCCACTTTACCTCTCCACTATCTCTCTAATAGCTCGTTTCAAAAACACATTTGTTCGTTCTTCTTCGTTACTGTAAGGCTACTCCATCCTCCCAATCTCTAACTCTCATTTTCCTTTATTTTTTTCAAATAAGTCAAACCCAAAAGCTTGACAAAGCTCTTCAAAACCATTTTTAAGCCTTGCATGTCTCAATTTGTCTCTAACCATATTCAAGGAAGCAGTATGGGATAATAATAAAAAAATGAAGAACATGAGTCAAAGTGGCAGTTCAGGAAAAGGGGAGCTCAACAACCAGTTTAATCAAAACATCGTCTTCTCCCTTATCATAATCTGTGAGTTCTTTTTATTAAAGGTTTTTTTTTTAATTTTTTTTTTATGATTAGGGATTTAATTTTTGAAGTTGTTTAGAAGAACATAGGAATGGAAGACAAAAACTCACATAGGTTTAATCCGTAGGGATTATATTGAATATGGCAGTAAGTTAAAACGTGCATGTTGTTTATCGTTGGGATATTTGTGAATGAATTATATGTTAGGAAAAATTTACTTAGATGTGCATAGCTAAATTTAAAGTGATTATGCTTGTCGAGCACGATTTATGCTCGTTACTGCTGTTGCCTGTGATGTGTTTGTGAAATTGTGTTATGTTATATTAATTTCGTCTAATATGAGGATTTTGGGCGCTGAAAGTTTTTTTTTTTAATCAACTATTTTGGGTTATTACGGATTAGGAGAATTAGAGTGTGATGAAATAAAATTTTTGCATATAGGTGTTTTTAAAACTGCATCCAAATAATTTTTCATGACTTTTATGTTGTTATTAATTTCATGACTTTTATATTTTTACTATTTTCATGACTCCAATATTGTTTCTATTTTATGATTGTGAATTTACGTTTTGAATTAAAGACTTAAGATTAAACTATTTTGACTTTAGTATATTGCCTAAGTTATTTATAATTGTTGTGGATGAATGATGCATTTTATATATGATATAATAAGTGCATTTTATACAAAATATTTCAAGTTTTGTACAATATCATTAATGAGATCATGCATGATCTTATTCACGGTGGAACATTTAGGTTATTCCAGACATGGAATAACAGGTAAAGGAGAACAACGAGGACGCTAATTGAGGTTTGGCCAGACCACCTTTACCATCAGTACTCAATTATCTTAGTGACTCACATTAAGATATTGAGCGAATTTTCCTTATTACAAAGAAAAAGATTTGAGGTCATGCATATGTTTTTCACAATATAATAATAATAATAATAATAATAATAATAATAATAATAATAATAATATTTTTATCATGAGATATATAATTAGTTTTCATGTTTTTTATACACTTTTATGAAAGAAACTCTTTGAGATTGTTTTTCCTTTTATTTTTAAAACTCACTAAGATATTTTTATTTCACCCCAATTATTATATTTTTTTATTTAGCAGCTGGAGGAACATGAGACATGAATTTAGCATCAGAAGATCAATTTCAAACTCGTGGAATTAGAATTTGATGTTTAGTTTTATGATGTAATTAGTCAATCGTAGTTTGTTTTCAAGATTTAATATTTTATGAATCTACTAAACAAGTTGTAAACTATATTTATGAATGTAGTTTTCAGTTATGATGGTGATTCTAATTTATTATTTATTGTTAATTGTCTCTGTTTTGTTAAGGTGTATGGGTCTTACAACTAGTCTCCCATGCTTCAGGCGCGATTGAAACTCACTTACAATATATTGTCCAACACAAACATCTATTTTCATAGAAGAATTTGCAACTGATATTAGTCTTGCTTAAATTTGCATACGAATTATGCAAACTGGTTCGTATTTCTTTATATGAGAATCAATATAAGATAATAATCTGTTTCAAGTAAATCATTTGAACTTCCGGTTCACATTTTCAGTTGCTTATTCTCTCCCATAGTGTTGGAAAAAAATAATTCGTCAATTGTTAATCAGACTAATGGGATATAAATAAGTCTCTAATTATTTGCTCATAATACTTTATACTAGATGGAGATTCGTATCAAATATATTTTTCTAATATTCTTTTAGGGTTTATCTTAGTGTATTATATTGGAGAAATTGAAATATACACAAAACATAAAAAAATTCATTAAAATGAGGAATATTAGGATTTAAACCTAAACTTTAACTGTAAACTAAATTGATGATTTACATATATCAACTTGTTGGCTTGATCTAAATCAATATATCAACATACATATAAAAATATGTTAAAAGACGCTCAATATCAATTTCAACTGACATACGGTCTTAATAAATATGTTATGTAAAATTTAGAAAATAAGCACTTAGTCAAATGAGTTGAGAAAACAATCTCACAAACTTTTGGTTTAGTTGCAATAAACATGCATGTGACCATTTCATTGATGCATCAATTTAAGTCATAAAATATGTTACTGGTCGAGATGATCGTGATCGACGTATTAGCTCACAAATATCACCTTATGTATAGTCTAAAAATGTGACCAACTCATTTCCTCACACTATCAACTCTTTTTAGGAACTAGTGATGCTCAACTTATTAGATCAAAAAAGCTTCTTACTCTTTAATATATACTCATAGAAATTTGTAACTATTTTTTTTTTCTTGTAATAAATCGGGATAGTCCAACCAGTCTTGTTAACAACAAACGTTAATATTATTTGTAAACTTCAGATTTACAAGGATATGCATTTCAGTTGTTCTAATTATTTTTGAATCAATAATAAAGTTCAATTGATCATGTAACCTTCACTTTTTTTTCCTTTTTTTTTTATTAATGACCATTCTTTTATTTAATTACAATTGTGAAACATATTTTCTTAATTTTACTACTTCAAAAACATATTTGAGTGATTCAAAAGCATATTTAAGATCAGCACTCGGTCCTTTAATATCAAGTTGCCAAACTGCTTTCTTCCCTGGTCTTCAAGTGTTTGATGGTGAGGTTATTGTGAATTAAGTGATAGATCTAACCAAAAGACAAAGAGATCAAAGTTTTTTTAAAAATAAAAAATTAAAGATTGACTTTGAAAAAGCTTATGATAATATATGTAGAGGTGTTATTTGGTGTGTATGATGATCTGAATGAGTTTTGGTGATAAATGGATTTGGTGGATTAAGACTTGTATTTTTTTAAATAACGTGTCAGTTCTTGTTAACAGTAACGAGATATATGAATTCTTGGCAAATAGAAAATTTAGTGATGTAGATTTGAGTGATTTCACATGCGATTGAAGATCTAATTAAGTGGTTTCTTCAAATAAAGTGGCAAAATGAAAAAGGGAAAAAGAACCAAAATGGTTAGATTGAGAAGATGGAAAAGGCGCCATAATCAATGATGATTGATAAACCAATGTGAAATGACTACAATATTAATAGTAAAGAAGTCATTGATAAGATTCAAGAAAATTATAATCTATGAATTCAAAGAGTAGACACAACTCTATCAACATTCTCAGAGAGAAGTTCTAATACATTATAAACTTATTCAAAATGAGACTATTTAAAAAAGTATTTATCCTATTCTTAAAATGAACCAAAAGATAATTATCTAAAACAATATTAGGCTTACACCACTTAACTAAAATTATTACAATTCAAATTAAATACAAATAAAACTAAAATTTATTATCAAATCTCAACTTGTAATATTATGTTTTTATATTGCTTGTGAAAGCCTCGCAGATATGGTCTAATATGTTGTTCATCAAGTGCTTTTTGGAGGATTTATATTTTGATTTTCTGCAGTTTGATATTCTTCAGTATGATGATGACACCATTTTGATGGGTGAAGGTTCATAGGAAATATGTGGTGTATTAAAACAATTCTTAGAGGCTTTGAAATAGTTTACGGACTAAAAGTTAATTTCTTTAAAAGTATGTTTTTTGGCATTAACCTTGACGAAAGGTTTTAGGAAGAAAATATATTGGGTTAGTTGGAAGAAAATCTATAGACAAAGTGAATGACGACTTGGTATTAAGAATTTGGAGTTGTTCAATATGACCTTGTCGATTAAATGGAAGTTGCACATTCTTCATGATTCATGATTCATGATTAAGGAAATATTTTATACGATCTTTTCTCCTTTGAATATGGCCATTTACCGTCTAAAATTTTATTTCATGATTTGTGTGAAATTTCCTCAAAAGATTTTATTTGGTGGCATAACTTGTTATTACTCGAGGAGAATAATTGGGTTGTCTCGAATATCTGTTGTAATATTGGAAATGTGGAAGCGATTGAATTTTGGAGAGATAAACCAATCATTAAAGTATTTGAATTAAGAGAATTATATCAACAAACCTAAGGTTTTCATTATGAAAAAAATGGTGATTACAGAAAAGGAAAAACTGCTTGGAAAGATGACTCAAGTCTTATTTATATACAAAGGGAATCAAAACTAATATACATAACAAAACAAACAAAATTGAATTATAACTAATTAAATATTGAGTTATTAGTAGAAATCAAAATCAACTAAGACTTCTATATCTTTCGTTCGTTCATGAAATATTGTGGTGTGAGCCAAGTAAATTGATGATTGGTTGTCATAGTAGACTATTGTTGGTTTGTTGAAAGTAATGTGGAGGTCTTTGAAGAGGTAGTGTAACCATTGTATTTCACAAATTAGGATGGCCAAGGTGTGATATTCAGCCTCATAACTTGACCTCGAAACAATAGACTATTTCTTTGATTTCCAAGAGATTAGAGATGAGTGTAAGAAGACATCATAACCTGTGACAGATTTCCTAGTGCTTGGACACGTAGCCTAATCAAACACTGCAAAACTAGAAAGACATAAATCATTGGAAGATGAATAAAATAAGCCATTTGCAGGACATGTTTTTAACTACTGTAGGATGCGAGTTACAGGCTTAAAATGGACAAGGCAAAGTTGAGAGACATGTTGACTCGATTGCTGAAAAACAAATGCTATGTTAGGTTGAGTTGTAGTAAGATAAATAAGTCTCTTAATGAGTCTCCTATATTGAGTAATATCTTCATAGAAAGAAGAATTAGTACAATGTAATTGCAAATAAGAATCATATGGAGTATTAGATGGTCTGGTAGCTAGATGAATAGTTTCATCTAATAATTCTAGTGTATATTTGTGTTGGTTAAGAATAATACCATTTGGTGATCTAGCAACCTTAATACCCAAGATATATCTAAGACAACCTAGATCCTTTATCTTGAGTTTTTCATTTAAAAACAATTTTACCTACTGAATTTCAGTGTAGTCATTACATGTGAGCATTAAGTCATCAACATATATAATTAATGCAATTAAATAATCATTAAAATGTTTTGTAAATAAAGAAAAATCAACAATGGAGTCAGTATAACCAAGAGAGGTAAGAGAGTTATAGAGTTTGGAGTACCATTGTCTGTTAGCTTGTTTAAGGCCATAAATGGACTTATGAAGCTTGCAGACCTTGATAGTTCCATTACTGTCATGAGGAATTTTATAACCCGGAGGATAGTCATATAAATTTCCTCATATAAGTCACCATGTAAAAAAGCATTGTTAACATCAAGTTATTCCAAATTTTAATAGAAGCAAAGGCAAGAAGAGTTCTTATAGTTGTTAATTTGGCAACAAGTGAAAAGGTGTCAAAGAAATCCACACCTTCAAGTTGGGTGTATCCCTTGGCCATAATATGGCCTTAATCTCTCGATCGAGCCATTGACACGGTGTTTAACTTTGTACATCCATTTACAACCAATAAGAGTGTTATCATTTGGTAGATAAACAATAGATTAAGTATGAGTAGAATCAAGGGCGTGCAATTCATTATTCATAGAAATTTGCCAACAATCTTGTCTACATGGTTGAGTATAAGTCTTACGTTCAATTATAGAAGACACAACTAGACAAATGTTTTTATAAGATGTATTGCAATTATCATAAGATAAAATAGAACATAAAGGAAATAGGAAGTTAGAATACTGAGTTGGTCTATGGGTAGGTTTCCTAAAAAGTTAACAATGATAATCAATTAGATAGCGTTGTCTGGTGGTAATGCTAGTTGAATGTCTAAGGGATAAGGTATGGTACTTGTCTTCACAGGTTGTGCATGATCAGTTGTTTGAGCAGGGTGTTCTGTATTAGTGTGATGATCTTGACGAGGGGTTGAATTGGTGTAATTATGAAAAGAATCAAGAGGTTCAAGGTATGTAGTGTCATAATGTAGTTTAGGGATAACAGTTGTAGGAATATCATTGGTAAAAACAAAGAAAAGATAAACATGTTTTAAAAAAATAGCATTTCTAGAAACAAAAAATTCATTATTATGCAAATCATATAAGAAATATCCTTTAGTACCATTCCTATAACCCAAAAAGATAGTTTTTCTAGCACGTGGCTCAAATTTTGTTCTATGAGCATTTAAAATGGAAGCATAAGCTAAATAACCAAAACATTTGAGGTGCAGTATAGTAGGAGTTGTATTATGAAGTAAAGTAAAGAGAGTTTTATTATTAATGAGAGGAGAAGGTAACCTATTTATTAAATGAATAGCACGTTGTATAGAAAAATGCTAAAAATTCTTAGGTAAGTGAGCTCGAAAAGAAAGAGATCTTGCCACATTGACGATCTGTTGATGTTTCCTTTCAACAATTCTATTTTGTTGAGGACACTCAACACAAGACCTTTAGTGTAGGATCCCTTTAGATTTAAAAAATTCAAGCTCATTATCAGTGTGTAAACATTTTAATTTAGTAGGAAATTGTGTTTCAATGTAAGAAATAAAGTTGAAAGGTGATGTCTAGTTTCACTTTTTAATTTCATCAAAATTATCCAAGTAAATCTACTATAGTCATCCACAAGAGTAAGAAAGTATTTTTGACCAGAAATATAGGAAATAGAATAAGGGCCCCAAATGTCAGCGTGCAAAACATCAAAAATCATATAGGATTGACTAGTTCTAATAGGATAAGGTATTTTTCTTGTTTAGAAAATTAACATGTATCACAAGGAAAATTTTATTAAATTGGTACTAAATGAAAAGAAAATATGAAGCAATACATTTATGTATAGAATTAGAAATGTGACCTAATCTATGGTGCCATAAAATGGCAGAATTTGAAACTGAAAGAGTATTATTACAAAAATTACTAGATATAGGGAGAGATATGTTAGCTTAAGCTTAGAAGACATAGAGGATTGACTAGTTCTAATAAGATAAGGTATTTTTCTTGTTTAGAAAATTAACATGTATCACAAGGCAAATTTTTATTAAATTGGTAAGAAATGAAAAGAAAATGTGAAGCAATACATTTATGTATAGAATTAGAAACGTGACCTAATCTATGGTGCCATAAAATGGCAGAATTTGAAACTGAAAGAGTATTATTACAAAAATTACTAGATATAGGGAGAGATATATTGGCCTAAGCTTGGAAGACATAGAGATCTGCATGTCTCTCAATTGTACCAATCACTTT
This sequence comes from Cicer judaicum, assembly GCA_037974835.1. Classification (NCBI taxonomy): domain Eukaryota; kingdom Viridiplantae; phylum Streptophyta; class Magnoliopsida; order Fabales; family Fabaceae; genus Cicer; species Cicer judaicum. The sequence goes on from JBBPBS010000994.1 coordinate 53,688, forward strand.
CTTAGGGTGACTCTGCAAAATGAAGCACTTATTAATAAAAAAGGAAAAGTAACAGTTAGATGAATCAATCAATTTTGTTATAGAGATCAAATTGACATAAAAATTTGGAAGATAGTACACGATATGTAGAGTAATATGTTGAGAGATTTGGAAAGAACTAGAGATGTTAGTATAAGTGATTTGTCAATTAGGTAATTTCATAGTAATGAGTTGAACAATAGCATGAGTAGAAAATTAATAATATTTTGAGTTATGTGATGAGTAGCACTTGTATCTATTACCCAATAGACAACTTGTGTACCTAGTAATGGAGATGAAACTGAATTGAAAGGATCATTTTGAACAACAACATTATTAGTTGAAGGCTGAATTGGTGTCAAAGATGAAGAAACAACAAGATTATGTTGGAGAAGTTGAAGAATTTGATTATACTGATCTTGAATAATAGTAAAAGATGCATCAATACTCTCTTGATCAGCAAAGATGAATCTTAAGAATCTAAAGCATTTGCATTATTAAGGGTTGCTCGAGAATGTCGTTGTTGAAAGCCAGGTGGATAACCATGTTTTAGAAAATATGTTTCCACTGTGTGGTTTGTTCTACCACAATGAATACAAATTCGATTAGAGTTTTTATATTGACCACGACCAAATTCAGAATTATTGCGTCCTCTACCACAATTATTAGAATTGTTGCTGCCCCTTCCTCCTCCAATATAGTGATTATTTTGAACTTGCATGGCCATAGCTTAATTTTCAAGGGAAAAATAAGAGGATTGTTGAACATTGAGTTGTCGTTCTTGACCAAGAACTAAAGAAAAGGTTTTATCCAAGGAAATGAGGGGCTCAAGAAGCAGGATTTGGGAACGAACATTGGAAAATTGTTCGTTCAAAACTTTGAGAAATTTTATGACCCGATCTTGATTCTTATATTTTCTAAGGTTAGTAGCAGCCCCACAAGTGCAGTCGTTGGTGGGTCGGAACGAATTGATTTGTTCCCATAAAAAGATTAATTTCCTGATTTGTAATGTCGAGATTACCTTGCTAAAGTCTTGTGAGATCATCTTGTATATCTGAAATTTTGAAAATGTCACCTTGAGAGAATTGATTTTCCAGATTTTGCCAAACGGTGTGTGCGTTGTCGATCCAAATAATTAATTCAGCGATATTATCATAAATCGAGCGTTGCAACAAAGAGAGCACCATACTGTTGCAACGAATCCATGGATCGTGAAGAGCATGTGTATATGTCGGTTGAAGAAAAGTCCCATCGACACGTTTTAATTTGTTCTTGGAGATTAATGCGACTTTCATTGAGTGTGCCCGTGAATTGTAATTCTTGCTGTCTAATAATGGTGTAACGAGAACCAAAGTTGGATTCTCATTGGGATGAAGATAATAGGAATTTGAGGAAAAAATAGAGAGAATTTTCAGCCATTAAGAAAGGAAAAATAAGTCAAATAGAAGAACAAGAAGGTATTCAAGACTAAAAAATGTCTCGTACTATATTAAATTAAGAGAAAAAAAATTACATGAACAAACTGAAAAAATTTTCATTAGAAAAAAATAGTGATTACATAAAAATAAAAAAATAAAAAATTATTTAAAAAGATGACTCGAATCTTGGAAACCAAAATTAATACACCTAACAAAACAAACAACTGAAATTATAACTAATTTAATGTTCAGTTATTAGTAAAAATCAAACTAACTTATATTTAATAAAAGTCTCTGCTCTTGTTTTTACTAATCGGTGTAACAATCTACTTGCTTGTCTTTAAAGTGGTTACTTCTTCCTTGTAATAGGTTGAAGTACCCCCAGTACTTTCTTTTAATACATTTTGATTATAAAAAAATAAAAACACTAATAATTCTATAATTATCTCATTATAATTTAACAATAGTTTTTTATTTTAATATAATTTATTAAATAAAGTCCGTATAGGAGAATATGTGTAGAGTCATGATTCTTAATTGTCCCCTATTTATTTCATTCTTCTAATGGAGGTGTCTAATAGATGGTGCTCCATATTAGGCAGATTAATTCTATCGGAGATGCTCTAAGTACTGATCATTTTCTAAATAATGATAAATATTAAAAATTAATATTATCAATATTTTATTAATCAAATATGAGATTATTGTTAATAAAATTAAAATAACAATTGTTAGAATTTAAGTAGTTAATAAATTTTAATTAAAGTTCAATTGATAATATCAAAATTCATTCAATCTCCAATAATTCAATCCTTAATCAATTTTTACTTATTAAATTATTCATACCTGTTAATTTAAGAACTAGTACTACTATAAAGATAAAAATTAAATAATTGAGTTTAAATGATTAATAAAATTCAGTTAAAAAAAAATCGTATAAAATAATTCGAATTCAAATTATTATTAAAATAATTTTTGAATTATTATAATTTCATTCTTTGTGATCAAAGAATTAAAATAAAATAAATAGCAAGTGGGAGAAAATTACCAAAAGGAGCAGGAAGAAAGTCATGGTCATGATTTCTAGAAAGCCATCTTCTACCTCCTTCTTGGGAACAACCTTGACTTATTAATTATTATTATTACTACAACCTTACGAGATAGCTACTTCAGATTTTCCCTTATCACCAACTGAATTACTTGCATACGTTGCAAGCAATTCATTATCGTTATCATTATTATTATTTCACATATATTGCTTCTGCAAGGTAGATGAGGACCCTCTTGATACCCTTTTTTGGTAAATTTCTCGTAGCCAAACGTGCCAAAGACATTTATATTTTATTTAATGTAACTTAATCTTCAAGTACTCTATTTTTTTCTTTTGTTTTTGACGACATAACATGTACTCTTGAGTATCTAATCAAACTCGTTTTAATTTTAGTGGAGAAAATCTATTTTGATTGAATAGAGAAAACTTATTTTAATTTAGTGAAGACGAGTTTGAAGATGTTGATATCTATTCCGTCTCTACGTCCGAATTATCCTACTAGTAATATTATTGTAATTTTTAAATTTTATATATATATACATGTTAAATATACTTAATATTTTTTTAAATAAAAAGTTATAATTTTATTTCTATAAAATAATATTTTTCTTAATTTTATTATTGTCTAATAATAATTAATTTATTATATTATTATAATATATATAATTTTTAATTTTATATATATAAAATATGCAAGTGTTAACAGAATTTAAATCCCGTTGTAGAAGAGATGCGTACTTAAATTTGACACCCCTTAAAAATTGGAAACGGATGAAGATTTTTTCTGATTACTCGAATATAGAGATGGAGAAGACAAAATTCACATCCGCCCAATTACCATGCTTACATAAATATATGATTTATATGAATGGATGTATTAATTCAATGTCGGTAACTTTGCTTTAGATGCTTAGAGAAGTATCAAGATATTCAAGACACACAAAATAAGGAAATGACAAATACACGAAGCTTTAAATATCTTTTAAGAAAATTTTACTTTATACCTCATACTCATACTCTTACCTCATATTTTATACAAACTACCTATTTTACTTTTTTAAAAATATATTTTTTTCTACCCAATTAAATTCAATTTAAGTTTTAAAAAATAACATGTTTTTTAAAATTGAACTTTATACTTAAAAATATTTTTTGATTGTACAGGAAAACTTTTTAATTTGTTTGATATACAAAGTTTAAATTTTTAAAAATATATTTATATGGTAAAAAATTTGGAAACAAAATTTTAATACACAAAAAATACATTTATACATTAAAAAGTTTTTCAGTATACCGTTAAAATTTTTTGAAACGCATGAGTTTCGAAAAACTTTTTTTTAAGATTTCTGAAACTAAGTTGAATTTAATGAAGTTAGAAAAAAGGATATAATAAATACTTTATATAAAATGTAGGGATAGAAATATAAGTGTGGAGATACGGAGTAAAATTTTCATCTTCTAAGCATCTCCCTTTTCTAGTTGGCCTCGTTCTGGCCTTTAGGAACGAGTCGGGTCCATAATTTGTGTCTAGTCTTACTTTTTAATTCGAGATAAATAATAAAAATTAAGAAAGTTAATTAATTAATTTAATATACTTTTTTATAAATTTATCTTTTAAGAGAAAATTAATTAATACTTTTATTATAATATTTATTGTTGATAGCAGAAATCTATAAATTTAATTTATATACCGTCAGAATTTTTATGTTGACAGTAAATTATAATCATACGTTGTTGTCGGTGCAAGCAAATGAAACTCTTATACCTATTGCATCATCGTTTCTAGCTGCATTATTATAATGGATTTTTTTTTTATTGAAGGAATACATCTCATTAGAGAAGATGCACTATTCTTGTGTGCAGCTTTGATATTGAGAGATAAATGAGACAAACATAACTGGCTGGTGAGTCATGCTAGAAAGTTTTATATCTGTGATGCATAAACCAATTTAAATTATACCCATATGTGAAATCATAGTCAAATAGTCATTTTTGTCTCAACTCTCTGGATATTTGAGAAAAGAGACTCGACAATTCCGAGTTGAACTGAGAGGTAAATAAAATCCAACAAACATTTGTTTTAACCAAAGTTTGAAATTTTTTTAACCGAAGTTTGAAATTGAGTACTCCCAATTCCATCAAGACCCAATGAATTTTAACATGTCATGTTTGATGAAAATGAAACCAAACCAGAAATGATGTAACCCTAGGTGACCATTATCCTACATATTACTTATCTAATTCAACAACAACAAAAAAAGCATAGCAAATGGTAGTGCAACATGTAGTGAACAAAGGGAGATTTTCAAAAACTTGCTTCTTGTGGATGGATACTAGAGGAAACCCAGGGCAATCAATTAAATAAAGTATGATACAAATTATATTAAAGCCTACAGAGAGAATTACTCTTTGGCATGTAATGTAACAATTGATATACAAACAGCAACATATTCCCCTTCCTCCTTTTCCTACAGAAGCAAGAACTAAAATTATTTCAAGGATAGAACACGCGAAATGGCACTTCTTCAACCTTCATATTGGCTCAGTCATACAGGCCATCTTGTTCCCAAATGTCCACAAGAAAATCTACCATTTCCTATCAATCAGTATTGATAGAACAAAATCATCATTTTTCAATCAAAATTGCATAAATGGTGGTTGTTTAGATATTAGAAGTAGTTGCTTACAGTGAGAGGGATAGGCTGACGGAATGGCTTGTTGCTCGTCAGTAAACTTTCATACGTTGCGTTCCAACTGCAAAGCCAAAAAAATTTGGCAGGGCACAGAGAATAAGTTCTGACAAGATAGACACACAAGTTCATAATTACCGACAGAAATAAAGTTTGTCTGCCTATTGGACATCTTATCGACCAATTTGAATAGTTTCACAAGACACCGCACCAACATGACATAACTTGTAGAAAATGTATAACAGTACAAAAACAATGTCTTTGGTACAAAATTTAGATATTAGAAAGAAAGTTATAAAAGCTTACAGAAAAATGGATTTGCAGTAATCCCAACACAAGCAAAAGTACAGAAATAAGAAGCTTCCAATAGAATTAACCCAACAATGTTATTCACACCTCAATTTAGGTTCTTGCGGTTGTTTTATTTGATTCTCCGGCTTTTTATTTCCAACCCAACGCTGTCGAGTCTGATTCCATAGAATTAGACCTGCATCCAAAGATATTTGCATAGATACACTTGAAAGTAAGATAACTAACAAACATGCCACATTACAACTACTTCATCTTCCAAAATTCTGTCATACAACTTAATATAGGTACATAGACAATTAACCGCATTTCACAAATGAGTATGTGGCCTAAAAGGATAGCATGTGCATTGTACTACTCAAACCTACAAAAGAAATATTTGATATTTCAATATAAACTAAACTAAATCACCACATGAAGCCATGACGCTAAATCATTTCATATATGAGCTGCATGCATCCAATATATCTCGCCATAGTAAACCAAAGATGGTCAACCCCAATAAGGGTGTGTTTGAGAGGGAGGTTTAGGAAGGGGAGGGAGAAGCTTAAAACAAGAAGGGTTTACCGTATTAGTAACCCCTAAAAAAAAAATACACCCTCTTGTTTGTTGGAGTTCCCTCAATTTTGGGGGCTTTTACACGTCTAGACGGATGAATTCTATCCACCCTTTCCCAGTTCCACTTCCTTCTCCTCCCACCAAACCCTTCCTTTCCATCCAAAACACACCCTAAGAAAATACAACAGTGTAAAGTAAAGCAAAGTACTACATTACCGAGACATCAGCTTAATGTTAGCATCGTTTACAACACTCCCCCCAAATGAACATATACACACATTATGTATTAGCCATAATATATTACAAAAAAAAAAACAAAACCATATCAAAATACAAAATGCTTATTTTGCAAACTATCATCGCAACAAAAATAAAAAAGCAATGAAGAATACCATGATTTACAAATTCATTTGGGTTATTGGAAGAGCTGCCATGAGGAGCCACAGCTTGGTTAGTTAAACTGGTTGAAGATATACTCCCTTGTGATTGAACAGCACTGTTGTCCATATCATGCGTGCTTGTGGTCCAGAAATCCTCTGATGTACTAGGTTTGTCCACTGTTGTACCTTGTTTTGTTGTCAACCCTTTTGATGGCACTTCCACAGTAGTAATTAGTGTGGGCCTTTTATAGCATCCAACACAACCACTGCTCTGTTACAAAGCACATCAATTTCTGTTATGCACCATCATAAATACAATAAATTTAATTCATATACAATGTCAATCCAACACAAACACTGTCAGTCGCTCATAACCATTAGATTTTAAAAAAACATTTGACTTAAATTTTAACTACTTCTAAAGTCATACATAAGATTTGTTGACAGTATAAAACATTTTAAGCTGACAGTGTACCACAATTAAACTCATACACAATTGCCTAAAACTTTTTAAGTTGACCGTCCCTGAAGGAATAGCCGAGTGGTTTGACTAGGGACACCGAAAAAGTTATATGCAAGAGGTCTATAGTTCAACAGAAATGAATCTCCTCATGTTGAAAAAAAAACATGAGGGAGTAATGTGTTCATCACAACCCTTCATTTTCTAATTTTACTTTCACATTCATTTTCTCTCATTTAAAATATTGATTGAATGGTGAGTATAACACAATAGCCTATAAAAAAATTAAAACCCACCATAATCTACACACATCAATTTCTTAGCTGCAAATTTATTGGCATATACTGCAATCTTTAAATTAAAAAAACCCTAATATAATCCCAAAAAACAGCTTCCCATGTAAATGCAAAATTGGAATCCATAATCCATCTTGAATAAAATCCTCTTCATAAATTTTCTAGACAACCATGTAAATCACGAAAAAAAGAAAGTACCAAATTTCAGAATCATCACTCACCTACCCAAACATGATTATCAATCAATAAAGGGGAAAAAAACAAATACCCAAAAAGATAAATAAAAATAAAAATAAGCTAACTGAAACAAAAAAGCAAAAAGGAGTGAACTTTGTGAAATTATTGTTGGATTCAGAAAACGTACCCCATATGCATGTAGTGTCTGAAATTATTGTTAGATCTGCCACAAGGAATATCAAGAGAAACGAAGAAGACGAAATCCGATTCCAAAGCAATCCTATTAAAAAAATTGAAGGGAAAAAAACAAAGATTGAGCAAAAAATCATAAAAATTGATGATGAAAAATAAAAGATGTGAAACTGTGAAATCAAAAAAAAAAAAACAGAGAGAGAGAGAGAGAGAGAGAAAATTGAACTAAGAAGAAACCTTTGATTGGAATGAGAGTGTTGATTTGAAGTGTGTAGCTTTCCCTTCAGTTCTTCTGATGTGCAAAGACACACAGAAGAGATGGGATTGCTTTTGGATTCTTCTTCTTTCTTCTTCAACTTCTTCCTCTTCTCTCTCTGCCAAATGAACAGAACAAAAAAGAATATTATAATCAAAGTAGGTAGTATTTTAATCATTTTTAGAATAATCGATATATTTTTATTACACGATATGATAAATATCATAAAAACTTATTTATATAATGCGATATTTCATAATCGAATTTAAGACATAATATTCATTTAATAATATCAAAGATCATCATATCATAAAAAAATGAATAAGCATATTATATTAGTAGAGTTGTGTTTGGTTAAACAAACAAGTTTATGTTTATATGTGGAATAGTGCTGAGTTTTTCAAAATCATGGAAATAGTGTGACTTCATGTTACTTAAATTTGAATTTATTGTTTTTTATATTTTATCTTATTATGATACTCATATTAATTCGGTAAATGCAGTTTATAGGAATATTTGATACGTAAATAATATGATTTCATGTTACTTGCAAGTAGGATTTGAATTTAATGTTTTTCATATTTTATTTTATTATGATAATTATATTCATTCGGTAAAATGGAGTTAAAAAGATAAAAAATTATAGGAATATTTGATATGTTAAGATATAGTTTGAAATTTGGACTATCCTCTTATTCATACTTTGTACGGTAGAATTGGGTTGATTTTCACGCAAAAATTTATACAATCTAAATGGGTTGATTTTCACGCAAAAATTTATACAATCTAAAGATAAAATTATATGTCTATTCGTTTGAATGACAAATTTAAAAAAAAATCGATTTCATCTAATTTTAAGTGGTTTAATTTAGATCGATTTTTAGATATCTAAATTACAATTGTTAAAAAAATATTAATATTATAAAAACAAGATAAAATAATAAATTTGATGTAAAATATAACATATAATATATTTAAATATAATATTACGGAATAACAATAATTTATTATATTTAAAATATATGAGATAACAACAAAATAGATTATCAGTGAAAAATTTGAAACCAACAAATAATATATAAATGTAGTATACCATACTAATAAAAAAAAAAAATATTGAAAATTATGATTGTGGTTTGTTTTGGTTTTGAAAAAAAATCATGAATTGGATTTGATTTTTGTAGTTTTTGCAACAGGACATCCAAAAATATTCGATTTTATGTGGTTTTCAGTTCTTTTGGATTTGACTACGGGTTTTTATGGATTGAACACTCGTAATACTTAGTTTGTTAGTTTCACAACTTATCTATTTTAAAATAATAATTATTTCTTTTCCTTTTTAAATTTGATATAAAAATAAAGTATTTCTTCACTCTAAATACAAATAAAGCTATAAGCTCTGAGTCAAGATGGCTTTCAACCCATTTTCTTTACTACATATTGGCATATTGTGGAAAGGGATATTTGGAAACTTGTGTCTGATTTCCTTTTCATCTGGTCATATTCCTGTTGATATTGCAGAAACCCTCATCATTTCTATACCAAAGATTGATGAACCCCTAAGTATTGGTGACTTTATATCTCCATATTAGACCACATTTGGAGACTCTTATTGGACCTCTTATTAATTAGAAAATGTCTTTATTAATTAGGATTCAGATGAAATTTCGTTTTGGAGTCGTTTATCTCAAGTACCTACACCACCAAATCAGCGTATTCTTGGTTAACATAGGGTTCTATTCTGTTACAAATTTAAGATATGGTTTGGTCGTGGATTTGGAAACTCAAATTATCCCAGAATATCTGTCATTTTGTGTGGATTATTATGCATGGAAATTTACCTGCCAACCATACTCGTTTTACTCATGCTTTTTGCTATAGATGTGGTGCAACAATTCAAACAATCTTGCTTTACTCTAAGGAATTGCCCCAAGGCCATGCAAGTTTGGAATTATCTTGATATTCCATCATACATCCATTTTTATGAGGAAGAGTTTATCATCTGGTTCAAAATGAATGCAATTGATGATTATAGACCTATTTTCTCATTTGTTGTTGGATGATTTGGAAGTCTTATTAATGTCGAGCTTCAAGCCATCTCACATGGTTTGGATATCACTTGGAATCATGGATTTAGAAACATGATTTGTAAATTTGATTCTCAAACAATGCTGCACTTTATTTAGGGGTGAGGTTTCTACCCATCTTTATGCTCCTATTGTGAAGTATATTCGCTCTCTGATCTCCATAGATTTCCAGATAGTTTTCATTTACACCTTGCATGAATGCAATGCTTGTGTCGATAGGCTTGCTAAATTAGGTGTTTGGTTTGAAAAGGAATTGAGAGAGTTTTCTATTTTTCATTCCTCTTTGTCAAGTATTTATTTAGTGGACTCTATGGAGATCCAATTCTTTAGAGTTTAATCTCCTTGTTGTTTTTTTATTATTTTATTTTATTTCCTTTGATGAAAAAAAAAATAGAAACATTCCACTTTTTAGTTGCCACAAGATGATAAAACACAACTTTACTTTGCACTTAGGAAATCTATAAAATATCATTAGGATATAGGGAAATTCACCTTTAAATGATTCTTATCATTCATTGTCACCTTGAGGTTGTTTTGAAGGAGAGTTTGAGTGACATTGTCAACATTTGAGAGCTTTAGAATGTTTGAAGAAAAGGATTGCTTTCAATTTATTGGTATTGATTCTCCAAACCATTAGAATATTGTTATCAATTTCTTGGTATTGATTCTCCAAATCATTAGAATCTTATTACTATCGACCCGTAAAAGTAATATGCTACACAAAATAATTAATTGAGCTTTTATATTTCAGCTTAACCGTAGAAGTCAATGAAAAGTCGATGAAAGACATGGTTAACATTCCTTCATTGGTCGATCGCTGTCTAACTACACCTGCCGGAACCCGCAGACAAAATAAATGGATAATTAAAATTATCCAATTATTAACGAGTTGGGTAGTGAGATATTTGTGGAAGTAGATACTCTACTTGGAGATACCTATAAGAAATCTATTATATATTATTTATTATAATATATTAAATTATATTTGTATATTCTTACATTGTACATTTTAGTTCCTTGTGTGTCAAGTAATTCAATTTGTTCATTGTGTTACCTCCTAAATCATACTCTTAAATCTTCTGAACAATTATCATTCTTCTAATAATGCTCAAACATCACATATTTATCCACAATTACTATTTCATAAATTCTCATTAATGTTTCAAATTAATTGACACCTTCAAATCACACTCTCAAACCTACTAAAACATATTTTCATTCTCATAATATTCTTTGATTTTTCTACTCTAAACTAACAATGCCCAAACATTTATCAACAATTACTATTTTATAATTTTTCACTAATCTCTCAATTTAATTGACAATGCATATTTGATCAAAAGTCGTTTTTCAGTTATCTATAGTGTTATATTTCAGACCAACAATCTATAATTCGATAAAAAAAAAAAGTAATAGTAGTCTACAATATAATATATTCCAATATAGATAGAGATTTTCGATGCTCCATCTACAATAAAATATTCTAATCACATATTTTTATTAGTACAAGTCTTAATCACATATTATATTATCACCACTTAGTGTATGCTCCCTTTTCAAATCTTATTTTATTTTATTTTCTTAATTTCAAATGATGAGTGGTGTATTTATCATGGATAATGTATCTCTTAACTCTTTTTCACCAATATATTACAATACTAGTTCAATGTTATCTTCTTTATCATTTGTTTACCACAATTTACATGAACTATTTTGGAGCAATATTTTGTTGAGTGAAATATTTTGTTGTTTCTTTTTTATCACTACAATATTACATGTTTAATCAAGCAAATTAAAAATGGTAGAATGTAACTGTCGCGACCTAATTTTTTTAGTATTTCTCGAATTCAATGGAGTCGCCACCAAAATTCATTTTAAAATAGGGAAAAAAAATTGAGAAACCCTTAAAAATAGGAAGAAAAAAAATGTCATTTGAAACCAAATTTTGAGTTCGAGAGTCGATTATGCGTAAGGAATGTATTAGCACCCTACGATATCCGTTAAAATACAATTTCTTATAATTAATTGTGTAAAATTAATATTAACTTAAATATATTTATTTTTCCTTAATATTAAATATGAATATCAATTATTTTTTTTAATATGATTTTGAAATAAATGTATGCTTAAAAAAAGAGAGAGAAAAAAAAGAAATTTTTATTAATGTGTTTGACAAGAATGTGATATTGCTCCTACGTATGTTTAGTGCGTTGGAGAAATCAAAATTTTGTAGTTATTTGATAAAAAAATACATATGTGTTGATTGCTTTTAAAGAAAGACATTTTGTTAAGGAAATTTAGATTTAGTTAGAAGAACTTGTTAATTTGATAAAGGAAAAAGACCTCCCGTATGAGAAATCTATTATAATGAGGATGTTGGGTTGTTTGTATGTTTAAAATCACAAAATTGTTACAACTCATGTGTTTTAAACTAGGACCGACAAAATGTCATATCTTTATCAATTCAATTTTATTAAAAGATTATTAATTTAGAGTTTAAGATCATCAAGTTGTCACAATTAAGATGTTATAAATATTTAAAATTGATAAGATGTCTCGTGTCAATCAATTTCAATATTTATTAATATTTTTGTCTTATTTTTTAAGAGAAATTAAAAAAAAATTTAAACATCGAATTTGAAGAAAGTAAATGAAATTTAACTTAGAAAATAAATTTTAGTCAAGGAATAATAATATAAATAAATAAAAAATGGATCTATCAAAAAAGGAAAGGAAAGAAAATGGACTACATAGTTAAATAAACAAAAGAAGTTGGACTTGGAGTCCAAACTTTCTTTTTTGTTAAAAAAAATGGAGAATTATACCATGTACCCCCACTTTAACTTCACACCCCATCCCGAATGAAAATACCATTTTGTCCTTTTTTACTATGAATAAAACACTCAAAAAAATTTACCACTACATTATTCACTCAATCTTTCGAAACTTACAAAATTTACTTTACCATTCGAAAATTTTCAAACTTTCGAAATATAAAAAAGTGATTTTTTTTATTTACATTTTTGAAACTTTTGATAAATCTGAAAGTTTTGAAACGTAATTTTTCAAAATATTTTAATATTTTCAAAACTTTTAATAAATCTGAAACTTTCAAAATGTATTTTTCCAAAATTGATAAAAAAAATTGAAACTTTTGAAACGTAATTTTCCAATTTTATAAAAACTTCTAAAACTTTTGAACAAGTTGAAATATTTGAAACACAATTTCTCAGGTTTTCGAAGGTTTCTTTTAATTTGTAATTTTCAAAGCATAAATTTCCAGACAACATCAAAATATTTGAAACTTTGAAATGTTCAAAGTAATACAATTTTGAAAATTTCAAAAAGTTTGAAAGTCTCAATTTATATGTCATTTTTGAAATGTAATTAAATATTTAAAAAATAATTAAAATCTGTATCTTAAAAAATGGATTTATAATATTATTATTAATTAAATTAAGTATACTTTTTGAAATCATGTATGAGTATAGTTGAGGTTCCTGCTTTAATAATAGCTATAGATTCTACAAAAAAAAAATTCACCATTGATCAAGTATTATTACTGATAATTCACCATCGATAAAATTTGTATTATAGACATATATTGATGTTTTATTTGAAACATATGCTGTAGGTATTTGCCTCTCGAGAAACTGTATTTGAATGGCCAAAAAAATATTGGAAGGTAAAATGAAATTTTAATTATTACCATTCAATCTGATAAAGCAACTGCAAAGAGATGAAGAAAAGACAAATTAATTTTGACATGCGAAGAAGTGGAAGATATAAATCAAAATCAACAGTAACTTGTTTTAACTAGGAAAATTGTCGATTTAAACTCAGATGTATATCGTTGAGTATCGGTGAATGATGGAAAATTAGTGTTCTTTGTGGAACACGCAATCATGATTTAGCAAATACTTTAATCGGTCATTCATATTTAGAGTGTTTAAATGAAGAAGAGAGAAAAATTGTCAATGACATGACAAAGTATAAGTTTGCACCAAGATTCATTTTGAATGCTTTGAAAGAGAGAAATAAAGATAATCTCACAATTCCCACTCAAATATATAAAGCAAGAAGTAATTATCCATCATTGTTGAGAGGTTCGTGCACAAAAATGCAACATCTGTTAAAGTTAATACAAAAAAAAATTATGTGCATTGGACAAGAAGACGGGACAATTCGGATGTCCTAAGAGACATAATTTGGACGCATCCTGATTGTATAAAGTTGTTAAACATGTTTCATTTTGTTTTGATATGTGATAGTACATACAAAAAAAATAGATATTGGTTACTACTACTTGAAATTATTGGTGTCACGTCTATTAGTTTGACATTTTCGGTTGTGTTTGCTTACTAGGAAAAGGAGCAACAAAATAACTTCATATGGGCATTTGAAAAGGTTACACACATTTTTGTATCTGAGAATTTAATTTCTAAAGTTATTGTGACAGATAAAGACCTTGCCATGATGAATGCTATTAGTCATGTGTTTCCTACTTCAATTTGTTTGCTATGTCGTTTTCATATTGAAAAAAAATATTTAGGGTAAGATGCAAACAATATATGAAAAAGGATAGAGAAGATGAAGTAATGGATTTATGGGGAAAAAAAAAAGTTGTATTTTCAACTAGTGTAGAGGAGTATAATCATCATATGCAACACTTTGAGCTAGTGTGTGCCGATATTATCCTTTTTTGTTGATTATGTGAAAGATTTATGGTTAACACCTTACAAAGAAAAAAATTTCATAGCTTGGACCAATAGAGTGATGCATTGGAGGAACACAACATCTAACATGTATATTTAAATTATGATTTGTTTTGTTTTAGAAAATATGATTTACTAATTTGTGTGTTTTATTTTAATTTGTGTTATTTAATTTATTTGTAGAGTTGATTATGCTTATTGGAGATTGTAAAACATGCTGCAAACTAGTAATGGTGATATGTGTAAAAGTTGGGATGTTGTGAATATGATGTTGAAGAATCAAGTATGTATCATTAAATCGTCTTTTTAGAAAACTATCCTCGATATTGAGCACGAGTATAATTCACAATTTTTTCAAAGTTTACATCATTGAATATCAAGCAAATGTTTTTAAAAAATTGACAAACAATTAAAGAGGGTGAAGATTGTAGGTACTGACAAAACAAAATATGGTTGCCCAATCAGAAGAACTCATGGATTACCATGTGCTTGTGAGTTGGCAAATTTGCAGATATCTGGTAATGTTATCCCTTTTGATAACATTCATGTTTCTTGGCAAAAATTAAGCATTGAGCATGAATTGAATGATGAAGAATCTTTATCAGAATATGACTTTTCAGAAGAGGTGGAAGCAATGAAAGCATACATGAAGAAACAAGACATTTTTGATAAAAAGATATTCAAGGCAAATGTGCGTGAACTTGTATTTCCACATACAACAACAATACTCGCACCACCTGATAAGGTGAAAACCAAGGGAGGTAGTAAAAAGAAAAGAATTTAATACTTCTCGTGATATATTGGGAGTATGTTCATGCCTCTCATGGATCTCCAACGCAACCATCTCAAGAATATGCAAAGCAACCATCTCAATGTTCTGCAAATCAATCAGTATAGTGTTCTACAAAGAAATCATCTCAAGAAACTGCAGGCAACCATCTAAGATACATTTTCCTACTTTTATACATCAATATATTGAGGGACATAATAGATGTTGTGCTTGATGGAAATTAAGGATTTTGCGCAGTTACATCATTGTTAGGTTGAATCGAAGAATTTTGGCCTTTAGTTCGAATACAATTAGATAAAAATCTACATCAAGACCTTTATTCAAATATTTTCGATGACACTATTGAATCAGTGTGAAACTCATTGAAAATTTCAAGATTGGGTGTTCAAGGAAAAGATTAGATGACTATACCATACTTGGGTTACGTGATAACAACATGATATAATGTCATATTGGTGTTGTTGTCTCATAATCTGAATATAACATTATTTCCGCTAAACAAAACACCCTCAAAAGATTATTCTTTTATCTCTTTAATAGAATTGGATTCGTCAATGAAAGTCATTAGGTACATGTAAAATTTATTATTGATAGTATTGTTTAATAAATTAATATTTAATATTTTTTCATTCAGGTCAAATTGAAGCATAATTGTCCTTTGCCACCTACCTCACAAAAATGGAGAGACTTTTGTAGTGATTATGCAAAGACATGGGAAATAGCTTATGCATGACGTATTAAGCATTAGGAACACCTTGATCCATCATTTATCAAATCATCTTGTATTTCATTAAATGAATATTAGAATATATGTTTGAACATTTAATCATTTACTTATTAGAATATATTAGAATGTATTATACAAAGTTGAATGTATGTATTTTTTTGTAAGAGTTAAAGTTGAACATGCGTATAAACTCAAAATAAAAATTCATAGATAACACAAAATATTAAAATAAAAATTCATGTTCAATATTTATCATACATAACATAATCATTAATCGTCCCCTGCGAACATACAAATTACCTCACTTAATATGTCATGAAATTCACCATATGGAGATACCAATTGTATGGCTCTATGTAAAAGCTCAACTGCTCTACGGTCTCGTGATGATGATGGACCAACATGTACATAAGATGATGGACCATGTGGATCATGTGCAACAGTAGGTGGACTCGAAGGTGCAACAGCGGTATGTGAAGGGAGGATAAGATGTTGTGAAATATTTAAGTACCATGTATAGTACTCTGTAGGGACCTCTCCAGAAAAAGTCCCCACATGATATAAGCTCTGAAAGACCGCTATAGATTCTCTCATAGCAATCTATCACTATGAATCTATATTGTTCGACACCTGAGGAATGTCACGATGAATGCATTGAATACGACCAAGTTATCTAAGACATCGCTCTGACAGTTATGGGACTAAGACTCCGCCACAATGAAGGTATTTGGAGAACATCGAAGTCGATACAAATGGATGATTAGCTCGATCATCATCATCATATGATTTAAACACTACATCCACGAGCAACAAAGCATCAAGTCTCTGTCGATATGTCATTAGTTCACTTACAACATATCGTTTTGCAGTCCACCTACATGCTCTTGGAAGATGTGCAGGAACCGCTCCACTATCTCCCCGCTTACATATCCTAGGAAAGTGTTCGTAAATCCATCATTGCACCCAAAATTAATAATAATATAACACAACTTAATAAATAAATAATTAAATTAAATTAATAAATAACACAACTTAATATAAATCATATACCTGTAATAGGGTCATGTAACTTCCCAACTGTCTAGAATCGTGGACAACTACATCTCCTAGATTGTCATATAGGACAACCAATGCAGCGCTACACCACGAATAGTCCCGACAACTATCTAAATCAATAAACAAAATAACGTATTTCGTCTCCACACGCGTATGTGTTTTATCAGCAAAAATAGTAATGCCAACTAAATGCAATTGGTACGTTCTAGCCGTACACTCCACTCAAACGTGTTAGTTTGAATGAGATGACTG
The DNA here is from genome assembly GCA_037974835.1 of Cicer judaicum. Taxonomy (NCBI): domain Eukaryota; kingdom Viridiplantae; phylum Streptophyta; class Magnoliopsida; order Fabales; family Fabaceae; genus Cicer; species Cicer judaicum. Next base: position 71,120 of record JBBPBS010000994.1, read on the forward strand.
TATAATCATGCAACTATTGCAGTCTATATTGTGCATATTTATTATAATTAATCTCAGCATATGTTTCCTCCAATGTCGCACCTAAGAACTCATTTGCAGCTCTTGTTGCAATAATATTATTCATATTCAAATGTGAATCAAAAAATTTACCACGGGGTGAGATGTGAAGAAGAGTGGCGACGTCGTACAACGTGATGGTCATCTCTCCAAATGGCAAATGAAATGAGTTGGTCTCTCTATGCCACCTTTCAACAAAAGCATATATCAAACCAGCATCAGCCATAGTCATGTAAGCTGAAGACAAATGTAGCAGCCCAGATTCTCGAATCCAATGTTGTACAACATCTGGCACAGGAACTTCAATAAACTTCTTCAGCTTTAATCCATGAGTAATAACATTTAACAACCCACGATCCTGCAAGTAATTAAAGAACATAACAATAAATTCTTATTCTTATTTAAATAATCAATTAATCAAATATAATGAAAAATATACTAAATATAATAAATACTTATTCTTAATTAATTACTTAAGATATACATCTCCTTGTCATATCCTCTGAGCCACGTAGTGTTCATCTTGTATCAACACATATGTCACCATCGATCTTCAGGGGAATCCGAGCTGCTAATCCTGCTCAGCCTCATCAACATCCTAGTCAGCCTCCTCAACACCCAAGTTAGCCTCATCAGCATCATGAAGCCTCTGCTCTTCTTCAGCATATTACACCTCAGCCTTCTCCATATGTGCAGGCTCAGGAACATCAGTCTCCATCTATGCAGGCTCAACAACATCATCTTGAACATCATGTCTACGGCAATGCTGCCTAATTGGACGGTTTACTTCATTTTGTCGTTTGTTCGATGTTATAGGTGGAATTCTCTTTGCTCCATCACCACTATCACCTCTCACGACGCCTCGGGAAATATTGCGAATAATTTGGCCAAATTCACATCTGATTCTAGGCACTGCAATATATAAATAATAGAAAAAATTAAACAAAAAATTAAAATTTAGTTTCGGAACTTTTAAATTGTTCCAAATTTTTTAAAGTAGTTTCAGAACTTTCAATAAAAGCCAAATTTCCAAAAATACTTCGACACTTTCCATTACTTCCAAACTTTCGAAACCTTTGAAACATTCGAATGTTTCATATTTCTAAAAAATATCTGTTTCGAAAGATTCTGGTTCTTCGAAAATTTCAAAGGTTTGAAGGATCTGAAAAAGATTGCATTTCAAAAATTCTATGTTGATAGAAACTTTCAAAAAATTGAAGGATCTAGTAAAAATTTCATTTCGTAAGTTTCATGTTGATAGAAACTTTCGAAATTCTGGAAAATTTTAGTTTCGAAAGCTTTAATTTTTATTTGGATTTCTTACTTTTGGGTTTCAGAGGTTTGAAATATTCCAACTACTTTAATACTTAGATTTCTATATTTAGGAAAATTGATCATTTCGAATGAAATGGGTAAAAAAAGATATGGTCATTTTTGTTGTTGAGGTTTTTATAGACAACAACTAGGGCAAAATGGTATTTCTCCTTTGGGATAAGAGCTGGAAAGTTCATGTGGGGTACAAAAATTATATACATAGACATAATTTTTAAAAAGAGAAAAAATAAAATAAAAAAGAAAAAAAAAAGAATTAAAAGAAGAAGTGTGGCGACCAACGACAACTGGCAACGACAGTCGACAACCGATCATCATTCAGACAAAAACGGCAGATTAAGTCCCAATTTTTCTATTTGATTTGCTTGACTTTTTGTTTGTTTTCTTTTGAGTTATTGTTAATTTTTTTTATAATTTTTTCAATTTTATTCGTTTGTATTGAGTTTATAGTCTCTAATATTGAATATTGAAGAAGGAAAGATAAATAAATAAATAAAACACAACAAGATCATGAACATGATTTTTTATTTGTATACATACTGAAATAATAAAAAATATATATATATATATATATAATATTAATATTAAGGAGATTTAGAAATCTTATCTTTTGTATTTTCTTTCTCTTGTTTCTTTTCTACTCTTTATATTTTATTTTTTATTTTTAATAGTAAAAAAAAAAACTCCTCTTTAACAATGAACATAGAAAAATTATTATAAAATAAAATAAACATTTCTCTTCTTTTATTGTTTTTAGTTAGTTAATTTATTTTTGGTGTTAACTGTAATTTAATGAAAATCTATATAGACTCAAAATTAGATCATATTTATAAAATGATAATTTTTATACTTAATAATAATAAGCGAAACTTGTTTTTTAAATATATTTTTACTTATTTTTATAATTATTTTTATTATTCTTCTTCGTAGCAATCGTCATCCACCTTTTTCTCTCTTCCACGCACCACTTTCTTCTTATGTTCCAAACTTCCTAAAGTCGCGCCATAGCCCACCTTCTTCTTCTTTTCCAACAGTCGCGACGCCGCACATCTTCTCCTTCTTATATTTTGTTATTTATATAAAATAATAAATAAATTTACGGCGTATTCAAGTATGAATAATAATATTCAAATTAATCAATAACTGTTATAGATTTTACAAACATTTCATCATAGTATTTAATATCAATCAATTAATATTTCTAAAAAAATTAATATTAAATATGATGAATCTAGTTTAGATTTGTTTACATTTAACTCTATTAAACACATTTTTTTAATATTTTATTTGAAAAATAGTAAGTACTCTAAAAATAAAGAAATGAAGCACTACTATTAAAAACTTGTGGTAGCTTAGATGTGATTGAAATTTTATGATTTTTGAGACATTCAAGTATTATATATATTTTCATTCATTTAAATTGTTATTGTTGTTATTTATATTTGTCCCGTAAAATAAAAAACAGGTTACTATTTATGTATAATTCGTCAACTCAATCCAATCCAACCTGTTCTTGATTAGACCGGTTCGATTCGGGTTAAATGAAAAAAAAAATAGGGATTTATAACTCAACCCAACCCAACCCAAAGATAATCAATTGGTTCGGTCATAGGATTTTTTCAAAATTGGCTAAATCCAACCCGTGTACACCCTTAATCCAAATTATTTCACAACAAAAAATCATTTAAAAAATTAAGAGTACAATGAACTGGGTTAACATGGAAAAACAGTTGAGGTAAGAACAACGACTCTTGACCAAGGACTCAAGAAAAAATAAGCTACCTCAAAGGAGATTGATAAAAGTTACTGAATCATTGGATTCATTTGTTTTAACCCCAAAAACCCCCTCATAAACCAACAAAACTAAGATGTACATGTATATATATTAGCCAAGGAAAATAGAATAGGAAGAATGTTTAAGGTGTCTCAATCTCAGGTCCAGGTACCTCATGTCTAAAGTAAAGGACTCCTAATAGATGTTCCTATTTTAGAGGGTATAGAAGAACATTTGATGGCAGGAAAAAAGAGGAAGCACATAGAAAAGATGGACAACGACAATAATGTAGTGTTGAAAATATGTTGAAAATATGAGTAGTTAAATTCTCCATTGTTAAGAATGACCAGAACATGATGAAAAATCTTTAGTTTTTGATTTGATATTTGGTTGTTTGAATGAATTTAATTGAGTTGTGTTTTTAATATTTATACTTAATGTTCTTTATTGTTTAGACGCACTTAAATTTATTTATGATTCAAATTTTAAAACAAAAGAGAACTCTTTGAATGCTTTGATATTAAGAATTTTTTATTTGTTTGTCTAGAGATTGATATAAACACTTAAAACCATCAATGCTAGAAGATACTTAACCCTAGTTTGTAACATGCTAGAAGATTAGGTTTTAAAATTAACATTAATTATTGTTGGAAATTGTTAGCAACTTTTTAAATGAATTCAGTTATTAGGTTTAAATTGTAGTGAAACTCATCAATGACATTTTATCCTTATAAAGTTTAATATTTTAGTCTTGTTAATTTGAGAAATACTAAATTAAATCAAAAACTTTTTGTTCAATTTAGTAATTAAAAATTAATTTGATAGTATAACACAATCATTGAGTTAGACACTTAGTCTTTCCAGTTTTAATATTATCTGCAATGATTTAGTACATGTTTTGAAATCGCCATTAACCCACCAAAATGACAACTTTAAGTTGGAGTTATTTTTTCTCATGGAAACCAGGTGCCATGAAAGTGAAATAGGAATAATTTGTATGAAGTGTGACTGTAACACACGTCTCAGATTTTTATGCAATTGGCATGAGAAAGACACATCAAGTTGACTTGTTTTCACATGGTATGCCCAAATGTTTGTCGGAAAAGGGAGGATGATGAAAATGGAGATAGCATCCCTCAAACGTTTAGATGCTCTGTTCAAAGTGCTTCGACAAAATGAGATTAAAAAAATTCTTAGACAATAGAGGAACAACATAATAAAGACATTGTCATGTGATTTGATGAGTACAAGAGTATAAAAAGTTTAAAGACCTCAAAACTGAATAAATAAAACAATACATAAATAAATTAGATTTGAAAGAGTTTAAGATGTTACATTCTTCAAATGTCAAAATCACTTGCAAAACTCTTAGAAATATTATGACTTCAAAATTTCTTGATTCAATTACATACACTTACTACTTACTACGCTAATATTCTTACCATAATAATTTGTGACATAATAGAATTTCTAATACATTCAGTTAAATCACCTCTTCGTTATTTGTGTTAAACATTGCAATAACAAAGATATATGTCAGATATTACATATTTAAATTTGAAGTATTTTGCTCAATATGTCTAATACAGGCAAGATTTATGCACTAATAGGTGAGGGCATGGTCAAGATCAATTCTATATATATATATATATATATATATTTCAAAATGATATTGAAAGTTTTAAAATGTCAACTTGAAATTGATTAAATTGTGATGTCTCGATTTATTCATGGAAAAAAGTGAAGAATCACTATGCGAAAAATAGGATTTTACAATGCTTTTTTTGTAAAAAAAACGTTGTGGAATTCAGCGCTGTAAAAGATACAACAGCATTTTTTTAAAACCAAAAAGCGCTATAAAACATATAGATATATTGTGCGCTTGTTATGCACATTTTACAGCGCTGTAAAAGGTGCACCAATTATATGCATTATTATGCACCTTTTACAGCACTTATTGAAAAGAGCGCTGTAAAATTTGCATTATAATGGGTGCACCTTTTACAACGCTTATTTAGAAAGCGTTGTAAAATGCACACCCTATATATGCATTATAGTGCTGGATTTTACAACGCTTTTTAAAAAAGCGTTGTAAAATGTGCACCCAATATATGTATTTTACAGCACTTTTTCAAAAAAACACTGTAAAATATTGTGAACTACTTTTTTTAAAAACTCATATTTTCTATCAATTGTGAAGCTAACTAATTTTTGAATAAATATTAGTTATTTTTGTGGTGTATACGTAGTCACATGAAAATTTGAGTTTATAACTATAAACAATTACATTGCTTTTGCATGAAACAAGATATACAACTGCTTTTATTATTTTTTATTACATTTTTCTCTAGTATCTAGGGAGCATTGGTGCAAATAGTTGTGATCATATCAATTCATAATCGCAAATATAGAGGCAATTTATGGTTGTTACTAAAGGATGTTTTTTTGTCGTGAACTCATCTAATCCTACATCAAGTATTGGGAAGAAAAAAGAAGAAGAGAGTTATTATATAAGTTTTTTTACACTGCAATAAATCTAGTTATTTGGATGTATTGTAGTTTAGGTAGTTGTGTGTCCTTCAGATAATTTGTAATTTTTTGGTGTAAAAAATTATTTCGAGAGAGTTTACAAATTTTATGTGCAAACATTGTATGAGAGGGTTTGTAATTTTGTCTTCGTAAAAATTACAAGCTCGGTAGTAAAATTTTTTGTTGTGAGATTGTGGTGTACAAATGAAGTGCCAACCACACTAAATTTGAGAGTTGTCTTTTATTTCTTTCTTGTTTCTTGTGAGGGTATATTCATCTTGTGTGGAAGTTTTCTCAATGGCTGACATCAGAGCACGATTTTGATAAATGGAAGAAGATAACCATTATAACATCTTGTGCCATTCATTTTAATAGAGGTTAATTATCATCTTATTTGTATTTTATTTAAGATACAAGTTATGGCTACATATTAGTTGGATGTTCCTTTCTTTGATGGGAGGATGGGTTGCTTTGTATTAAGATTGTAGAGAATGTTTGTATCAATGCAAATTGTTGCAAAATGATATAATAATATGAAAATAGAAGAAGTTCAAATGATCAAATGCAACATTTTTCAAATGGTCTAGCATCGAAGCACTTTGGTTAAGCATATCCTAATTTTGCATTAGATTCGCATAATGTACGGTTAGTATTATGCTCTGATGGTTTCATACCATATATTCAAGTTTCGTCTACACTATATTCTTGTTAACTTATTATTGTTACCTCTTACAATCTTCCCCCAGATATGTGCATATCTAAGCCTTATATGTTCTTAGCCACTATTATATCAAGACCATCTAATCCCACATTAGGTATTGATATCTAATTACAACCATCAATTGATGATTTAAAGAGAATGTGTAATGGTGTTTTAACATATAATATTGCTCGAAAACAAAATTTTATTATGAGAGAAACTTTGATGTGGACCATTAATGATTTCCTAGCATACGTGATGTTGTCTGAATGGGGTACACACGGTATATTAACATATCTTATTTGCATGGAAGATAGTAGGGCATTTATATTGACATTTAGTTGGATGACATCTTGGTTTGATTCGCATCATAGGTTCTTACCTTAAGATAATCCATTTAGCAAAATAAAAATGCATTTGTTAAAGGTGTTGCTAAAACTCATGGACCTCTCATTCGATGAACAAGTTTATGATCAACTTAAAGATTACTAAAGGTTAAAATTATAGTTGGTGTTGTTTTGAAACCTCATGGTTATGATCAATTGCACAATTAGAAAAAACTATGTATCTTTTGGGATCATCCTTATTGAAAAGATAACCTTCTGATATATAATCTTGATGTTATGCACATTGAAAAAAACATTTTTGACAATATATTTAACACTGTGATGAATGTCAAAGGAATAACTAAAAACAATAGCAATGCTCAGAAAGACTTAGCTTTATATTACAAATAGATGATTTGTTGTAAGTCAAAAGCTGAACGGTAAAACCTTAAAACCACGCACAAATTACACTTGAACTCCTATTGAAGCAAAAGTTGTCTATACGTGGATAAAAAAAAACTAAATATGCTAGACGATTACTCTCCTAATTTAACAAGAGGTGTTAATGTGGAAAATCGAATGATGGATCGAATGAAAAATCACAATTGTCACATATTTACACAATGTTTACTTTTAATAGTATTTAGTTATCTTCCTACACATACATTAAATCCACTTGTTGAAATGAGTCAACTTTTAAAAATATTATGTTCTTCAACATTGAGATAGAATGATCTAATCAAAATGGAGAATGTTATGATGTTGATATTGTGCAAGCTAAGATAAAACTCCCCCTAGGTGTTTCTTATTCTATGGAGCATCTCAATATGCATCTTACATACAAAACTAGACTTGGAGGATCTGTTCAATATAGATGGATGTATATCTTTGAAAGGTATAAACTTGAATACAAATTGATTAAATATACATTTCAATATATTCATGCGAGGAATGTAATATTTATTTATGTGATTACTATAGGTTCATGGGTTATTCAAAACTATCAATGAAAAATAAAGTCTGAGTAGAAGGATCAACATATTAATCTTACTTACATTGTGAAACAACTCATTTTTCGTTCATATTAGTTTAGCGACACAATTTCACCAAGTAATAACAAAAATGAAATTGAGTTAGCATCTAAAAGACATTAACATGTTAATCCTTATTGTATTTGGTCCACTTATTGGCCAAATGAGAAAGAATTCAATTCAACATATGTTCATGTGTTGATCAATTGCACTAAAGTTCAACCTTATTTAGAGTGAGTTTCATTTTTTGAATTGCTTTTTTTATTTATTTATAGACTTAATTACAGTGTTAGTCCTCCTATTTTTACTGATTTACGAAATTGGTCCTCCTATTTTAAAAATCGACATTGTTGGTCCCTCATCTAATTTTTTTAACTAAAAAATGATGACGTAATATGGTTTAAATAATGTGACATATGATGCGATGATTTAGAATGATTAACACTCATGAAATTTGCATAAAACGTCGTAAAAACTTGTATTTCAACTTCAGATATATTTTCATATTTTTAATTTAATTAATAACATATGAATAATTAATGCACCTAGATGGTTCTATATAATATAATTTTATGTCACATTATTAAAAAAATATGTCAAATCGTCCTTTTTTAGTTCAAAAATCAGAGTGAGAGATAAAAATTGTTGACTTTTAAAATATGAGGACCAATTTTGTTAATCAGTAAAAATAGAGGAACTAAAACTTTAGACCAAGTTTTTGAAACTGAACAAGAATTAGGAGAAAAGGTTAGAAACAAAATCAAAGAAGTCTATGGGGTAAACCAAATCCCATATAACCATTTAGCCTATGGGGAATTGGTTAGCTTCACTCAAAAGGAAGGTTTGAAAATCTGTCAAGATTTGAAACTCCAGAAACATCTAAAATGGGAAATGAAAAGAACTAAACAAGAATTAGAATCTTTTTGTAAACAGTTTGAAATACCTATGACCAATATTTCAAAAGACTGTGGAGGATCTTGTTCAAAACCATATAGAAAACCCCACACCAAAACAAGAAGGCTAGAATTCTATAAAAAATCTAGACCCCAAAATTCTTACAACCAAAGAAAACCAAATTTTTACAAGAAAAAACCTTTTCAAAAGAAGTTTAAACCTCAAACGTCAAAACAAATAACTTGTTACAAGTGTGGCCAAACAGGACACATTTCAAGATATTGCAAAAGAAACAAAAAGCTCCATGAATTAAAAATCGATGAAGAAACAATTCAAAAAATAGAGGCAATAATTTTAGAAACCTCTGAAGAAGAAACTGCCACAGATTCTGAAATGGGTTCTTCAGAAAATAATAAACCCTTACAGTTTGATGAACTAGGAGCCTCTGACTCTCTTAGCGATTCAGAAGCAAGTACAAAATCGATTAATGTTTTAACAAAGGATCAAGAACTAATTCTTGATATTGTAAAATAGGTAGAAGATACAAAACTTCAAAAAGAAATAATAGGAAAACTTTTAAATACTTTTGAATCAAAACAAGGCCAACCCCCTACATCCTCATCAAACTTACTTCCTAAGACCACTTATGACCTAACAAATATCTTAGGAAAGAGAGCAAAGTCGCAAGCCCATCTCACAATTCAATCTCTTCAAGAAGAGATCAAAATCGTAAAACAAGAGTTAAAAACTCTTAAACAAAAACAAGAAATTGATTCAAACATTCTTCAAAATCTTCTTTCTCAGTTACAAAATCAAACCTCTGACCATGATCAAGATGAAGAAGAAAGAGAAAATGAATAATATTCTAACAAAATTGAAAACTTAGAAGAAATCCCAGAGGATTTCTTGTTTGTTTTAAGAACTATAACAACAAGAAAATATTTGATAAAAATTAACTTAGTTTTTTCCGAAGACTTCAAATTTGAAACAATCGCACTTTTTGATACTGGAGCAGATTTAAATTGCTTAAAAAGTAGCATTGTACCAAATAGATTTCTACAAAAATCTAATGAAAAACTTGTTGCGGCTAATAACTCCAACATGATTATAAAAAGTAAAACTGAAGCTTCTATTAAAAATGGTAATGTTTCAATCAAAACTCCTTTCGTCTTGTTGGAAAATATTACTCATACTGTCATTTTAGGGACTCCTTTCATTAATATGATAACTCCCTACTCGGTCAACTACGACAGTATTTCTTGCAAAACAAAAGAAGCAAAAATCATTTTCCCTTTTATTGAAAAACCCAGAACAAGGAATTTAAATCTTTTAAAAGCTTGTTTTGTTTACAAATCTAAATTAAATTGTTTGATTCAAGGAAAAGAAAAACATTTATATTTCTTAAAACAAGATGTTTCTTTTCTCAAAATTGAACAATGATTACAAAATAATTTCGTAAAACAGCAAATTGCAGATCTCCAAAAGAGGATTGAAAATGAAATTTGTTCGGATTTATCAAATGCTTTTTGGAATAGAAAACAACATATGGTAGATCTACCATATGAGAATGGCTTTTCCGATAGAAAAATCCCAACTAAAGCTAGACCTATTCAAATGAATTACGATCTTGAAAAACATTGCAAAGCAGAAATCCAGGACCTTGAACAAAAAGGTCTAATTACAAAATCTAGGTCACCCTGGAGTTGTGCAGCCTTCTACGTAAATAAAAATTCTGAAATAGAAAGAGGTACACCAAGGTTGATCATCAACTATAAACCTTTAAACAAAGCTCTAAAATGGATTCGTTATCCGATTCCAAACAAAAAAGATCTTTTACAAAAATTACACTCTTCTTCTGTATTTTCAAAATTTGATATGAAATCAGGGTTTTGGCAAATTCAAATTGATCCAAAAGACCGATACAAAACACCTTTTACGGTCCCTTTTGGCCAATATGAATGGACAGTAATACCTTTTGCATTAAAAAATGCTCCTTCAGAATTCCAGCGAATTATGAATGAAATTTTTAATCCATTCTTGAAATTCTGCATTGTCTATATTGACGATGTCCTAATATTTTCTGAAACCATTGAACAACATTTCAAACATCTTAGAACATTTTTAATGATTGCTAAGAAAAATGGAATGGTTGTTTCAAAATCCAAAGTCTCCCTTTTCCAAACAAAAATCTGTTTCCTAGGACATTACATCTACCGGGGCACTATTACGCCCATTGAAAGGTCCCTGTCCTTCGCTGATAAATTCCCTGACAAAATCCTTGACAAAACACAATTACAAAGATTTTTAGGATCTTTGAATTATGTTTTAGACTTTTGTCCTAACGTTAATAGGATAGCAAAACCCCTTCACGATAGATTAAAGAAAAAACCTGTCGCGTGGACTGAAGAACACACAAAGACAGTTTAAATTATCAAAAAGCAAGTCAAAGAAATACCTTGCCTACATCTAGCTGGCCCATCAGCCCAAAAAATTGTTGAAACAGATCCTTAAGCAAAAAACTGATAACAAAGAATGCATTGTACAGTTTACTTCTGTACATTGGAATGATTGCCAAAAGAATTACTCTACTATTAAAAAGGAAATTCTTTCAATTGTCATGTGTATTACAAAATTTCAAAGTGATTTACTCAACCAAAAATTTTTACTTCGAATTGATTGCAAATCTGCAAAAGAAGTTTTACAAAAAGATGTTCAAAACATTGCATCAAAACAAATTTTTGCCAGATGGCAAGCAATTCTTAGCATTTTTTATTTTGAAATTGAATTTATAAAAGGAGATCAAAACTCAATTCCAGATTTTCTAACTAGAGAATTTCTCCAAAACAGGATTTGAGTGAAGCCGAGAAAATCCAAAAGAATCCAGGTCCAAAAGGACAAACCTCAAGAAACTCCAAAACCAATCTCTTCTGCCAAACCAATACGGTCTTAGACAGAAGCTGTTGAAGAAAATGATGGTCAAAACCAATTACAAAAATGGCTTGCCAGCCAAGCAACAATTGGTCCTGACAATTTCCAAGAAATCAAAGACTCACTTGAAGAAAATCTACAGCTACAAAAAATTGCAAAACTCCACAAACCGCAACAAGAAATTGAATCCCTTCAAATTCAATTGCCTTCGTTTGCGGGACAGGAGAAGGGAGAATCTTCAAAAACCCCTTCTCAGAAAATTATTTCGAAAACCTTACAGGAGGAACCATCCTGTAAAATAATTTCAAAACTCTCTCAAGGAGAAACCTCAAAAATTATTTTAAATGATTCTGAAAATACTTTGTTCAAACAAAAATCTGAATATTTTGTCAAAACTGATTACCAAAACATTTGGACAATTGAGGATCATTTCTATAATAGAAATTCTCAATCCGTCATCTCAAAGATTTTCCCAGAAGGCTGGTTTTTTAAACCATATGATTTATCAAAATCCCAGCCTTATTATAAATCTATTCTTGAATGTACAGGTTCTATAACCATTCAAGACAACCCAAAAGAAGGTCCAGTTGCCTATTCAACTGCAAAAATCCACAAAATCATCCCACCATCAGAATGGGGACCAAACTTACACACACTAAAATGATTCCCACTCGATTTCAAAAATTCAATAAACCATTGTAGAACCTTTAATTACTAGAATTATCAGCAAGCCTGGTATAACACCTTTCTCATCCAAAACCAAAAATTTAGCCATACTTGGCTATTTTTCTTTAACCTTACTATGGAACCTTCTAAAATTCCTCAATGGTTTGCTCATTGGTGGAAGTTCTTTGGTTCTATTCCAGATATCTTAAAACCAGAAGTCCAAGAAAGCTTTCAATTGTACAAAACAAATTACAAACCAACAGACAGAGAACGCATTTTCCACCCCCTAATGCTATTCTCTTCAAAATTCTTTCTACCATGGGTTTTAGCATGGTATTTTGACATTAACCTAAAAGAGACCCAAACCATCCTTGTCAGAAAATTCAAAGTCAGATGGTGGACAAAATTCTCTATTCCACAAAGTCTCAAGAAGCAAGCAGTATCAACATGGCTCCAAAAACAAGGAATGAAGAAACCAAACCAAATGGTAACTACATTCTTGGCCCAAAAGTCTTTTGCCCAAACTCAACTAGCAGCGGCAAAATCCGAAGAAGAATATTTTGAAATCATGGTCCAACTCCTCAAAAGTAAGGCCCAATCATCAAAACATTCCTCAGACAGCGTTTCAAAAGACACCATTACTATGGATTATGAAAATGAAGACGACTGTTTCGGCATTATACCCATAACATAAATGGCCTAATACTATTGGCCCGTTTTCAAAATAAATAAATAAATAAATGTCTTATATATCATGTAACGGACTTAGCCCAAATTTCGTAAAAATATAGTCTAGAATAACGTAAACGGGCTTGGCCTAATTCCAATTTGAATTTGCCAAAACCCTGATTTCATATCAAATTTTGAAAATACAGAAGAAGAGTGTAATTTTTGTAAAAGATCTTTTTTGTTTGGAATCGGATAACGAATCCATTTTAGAGCTTTGTTTAAAGGTTTCTATTTGATGACCAACCTTGGTGTACCTCTTTCTATTTCAGAATTTTTATTTACGTAGAAGGCTGCACAAGTCCAGGGTGACCTAGATTTTGTAATTAGACCTTTTTGTTCAAGGTCCTGGATTTCTGCTTTGCAATGTTTTTCAAGATCGTAATTCATTTGAATAGGTCTAGCTTTAGTTGGGATTTGTCTATCGGAAAAGCCATTCTCATATGGTAGATCTACCATATGTTGTTTTCTATTCCAAAAAGCATTTGGTAAATCCGAACAAATTTCATTTTCAATCCTCTTTTGGAGATCTGCAATTTGCTGTTTTATGAAATTATTTTGTAATCATTGTTCAATTTTGAGAAAAGAAACATCTTGTTTTAAGAAATATAAATGTTTTTCTTTTCCTTGAATCAAACAATTTAATTTAGATTTGTAAACAGAACAAGCTTTTAAAAGATTTAAATTCCTTGTTCCGGGTTTTTCAATAAAAGGGAAAATGATTTTTGCTTCTTTTGTTTTGCAAGAAATACAGTCGTAGTTGACCGAGTAGGGAGTTATCATATTAATGAAAGGAGTCCCTAAAATGACAGTATGAGTAATATTTTCCAACAAGACGAAAGGAGTTTTGATTGAAACATTACCATTTTTAATAGAAGCTTCAGTTTTACTTTTTATAATCATGTTGGAGTTATTAGCCGCAACAAGTTTTTTATTAGATTTTTGTAGAAATCTATTTGGTACAATGCTACTTTTTAAGCAATTTAAATCTGCTCCAGTATCAAAAAGTGCGATTGTTTCAAATTTGAAGTCTTCGGAAAAAACTAAGTTAATTTTTATCAAATATTTTCTTATTGTTATAGTTCTTAAAACAAACAAGAAATCCTCTGGGATTTCTTCTAAGTTTTCAATTTTGTTAGAATATTCTTCATTTTCTCTTTCTTCTTCATCTTGATCATGGTCAGAGGTTTGATTTTGTACCTGAGAAAGAAGATTTTGAAGAATGTTTGAATCAATTTCTTGTTTTTGTTTAAGAGTTTTTAACTCTTGTTTTACGATTTTAATATCTTCTTGAAGAGATTGAATTGTGACATGGGCTTGCGACTTTGCTCTCTTTCCTAAGATATTTGTTAGGTCATAAGTGGTCTTAGGAAGTAAGTTTGATGAGGATGTAGGAGGTTGGCCTTGTTTTGATTCAAAAGTATTTAAAAGTTTTCCTATTATTTCTTTTTGAAGTTTTGTATCTTCTACCTGTTTTACAATATCAAGAATTAGTTATTGATCCTTTGTTAAAACATTAATGGATTTTGTACTTGCTTCTGAATCGCTAAGAGAGTCAGAGGCTCCTAGTTCATCAAACTGTAAGGGTTTATTATTTTCTGAAGAACCCATTTCAGAATCTGTGGCAGTTTCTTCTTCAGAGGTTTCTAAAATTATTGCCTCTATTTTTTGAATTGTTTCTTCATCGATTTTTAATTCATGGAGCTTTTTGTTTCTTTTGCAATATCTTGAAATGTGTCTTGTTTGGCCACACTTGTAACAAGTTATTTGTTTTGACGTTTGAGGTTCGGACTTCTTTTGAAAAGGTTTTTTCTTGTAAAAATTTGGTTTTCTTTGGTTGTAAGAATTTTGGGGTCTAGATTTTTTATAGAATTCTAGCCTTCTTGTTTTGGTGTGGAGTTTTCTATATCGTTTTGAACAAGATCCTCCACAGTCTTTTGAAATATTGGTCATAGGTATTTCAAACTGTTTACAAAAAGATACAAATTCTTGTTTAGTTCTTTTCATTTCCCATTTTAGATGTTTTTGGAGTTTCAAATCTTGACAGATTTTCAAACCTTCCTTTTGAGTGAAGCTAACCAATTCCCCATAGGTTAAATGGTTATATGGGATTTGGTTTACCCCATAGACTTCTTTGATTTTGTTTCTAATCTTTTCTCCTAAAAGGATTGGGAGTCCTGCTAGGAATTTCTCCTTCCAGAAAGGTTGGTTTGAGTCTTCCCTTAGCATAACTCTAGTTAGGAAAGTGTTTTTTTAATATTGGAATTCAGAAAGTTTTTTACATCTAAGGTTGGATAGAAGTTCGGCATTTTTGTCTTTTAAGTGTGATAGATCTCCTATGAAGTGCAAGCTAATTGTGTGTATTAGTGTTTCAACTGCATCAGGTATTGGGTTTCCTATTTCGTCGAGGATGGGAATTCCTTCCCCTGTGGTTTGAATTGCGTTTAAGATTTCTAAGTGTTGCTGGGGCGTGAGATGGTAATCCCACCATCCTTTGAGTTGGCCTGAGAATCCTGCTATTAAGAGTTCAGCTATGGCTTTGTCTGGTGTGTTGGCTTGGATTTTATAAGCATTTGATGCCATTGTCATTTGTTGGAGGAGACCTAAGATGTTGTATTCTGACATTCCATCTATGTTCCATTCGTAGATAGTGTTGGCATTGTATTTGGATTGAGAGAGGACATTAGGTCTATTTTCAATTCCTAAGTCAGGTGCTGTGACCATGGCTAAAGGTTGGCCCTTTTGCCACTGAAGTTTGCACAAGTTTTGTGTTTCTTGTTCAGTTTCAGAAACTTGGTCTAGAGTTGTGACTGTTTTGTCAAAGGTATCTTTAGCTACCATCGGTGTGGAGGTAGAGGAATGTTCTATCCTACTGAGTTGTTCATGTAAGGCTTGGATAAACTCAGATCTGCCTTCCCTAAACAGTTTTTGGCTTGTTTTTGAGATTTGAAATGGTTTAAAAACTGGGTTTTTTAATTTTGGATCAGTTGTTTCAATCAGAGATATAGTGTAATTTTGTTGGTTTTCTTCTATCTTGGTTAATTGTTTTGCTATTGTACTAAGATGGACATTTGTAAAATTATTCTGTTGAAGGATATTTCGAATATCTTTTTCAGAACTATCACTTGGAATTTTGAAGGGGGCAGCATCTACTGGTTTTTCTGGGTGTGTTATTATGATTTGTCTTAAAGGTGGGTGTTCAGATTGGATTTTTTGACCGGTTGCTAAATCCCATTCTGGAGTTTTGTTTCTGGTTGTTATAGGATTAACAGAACCTAGGTTTTGCGTGAAAGGGTAAGAAATTTGGTTTTGTTTAGCATAAATTTCAAACCACTCAAAGAATAGGATATGGGATTTGTTTTGTAAAATAAACATGTAATACTCACTTTGAATGTCATGCCTCTATTTTAGAAAGTTTTTGAAGAACCAAGTTCTTTTTTCCCTATTTCTAGAGGCATAAAAATCATTATGGAGGATAATTTTATTAGCTTCAAATTCTTTTTCTATAACGTTAAGTTCATTGACAACATTTTCAGTTATAGCAGAGAAAGAAGGTGAAGTTGGTGGAGAAATGTTTTGTTGTTCCTCATTAGTGTTTTGAGGTGCTGTGTAAATTTGATGGGGTATATTTGTGGAGTAGTCGATGTTTTGAAAAGAAGCACTTGGTATGCTGGAACGTGAAAAACGTGACTTTGTAAAGTTTTCTAGTTTTTGAGCTAAATGTATGGTTGGAGGTGGTCTGGAAGAACTAGCATCAGAAAACCTGGCACTAGAAGTTCTCGAGAAACTTAGTTTTACCCTACCGTCATTGTATTGTATGACTTCTTTAAGATTGTTGTTTGGTTTTGATTGTTCAAGAGGTTGTGGTCTAACAGCTCCTTCTAAAATCCATTCTTCAGGAAGATCAATATCTTTCCAAATGATGGTTTTTGGAATAACAGTGTTAGCTTTTGTTAGGTCAGTTTGTAAGAATAGAGTTTCGCCCTTTTTGTTTTCAATGTTTTTTGTTGCCGTAAAAGCTGAAAACATTGCTTTGTAATGGATTCTGTATATAATAGCTACCGGAATAGATCTTGCTAACATTTTATAACATTTTATCCATTTTCAAGAAGAAAAAAAAAGAAAAAAAAAGTAATTTGAAAAACAGGAAACGAATATTTTCTGAAAAGCAAACCGCAAAAGCAAAAGTTGATTGGCACTTGTCTGCCATCTACACAAGCACTCAAACGTGGCACCGAAAGTGGAAAGAATCTCATCATTTCCTCCACCACTAATAGGGCACAAGCGGAATCATTTCTCTATATAAGGAAGCTCCCCTTCAAGCTCAAGGCAGAGTGAAATACAGCAAGCAAGTATCTGTTAGAAATCTTAAGAGTTTTTTCCTAAGTGTCTCCTATATTTTCACAATCTTGTATTTTCTTTTCCGTTTTCAAAATCAAGTTCTCATTGTAAGTATTTATTTACTATGTATTAATTATATTCCGCCTTTATTTGTATCAAATTCAAATTTATGTTGTGCACAATAAGTATGCTCTGTACTTGCAGCTATCTGCTGATCTTGTGCATCATAAAGTATGTTTAGAATAGTTTGACATGAACTTTTGCTTTTTCTTTCCTGTTTTACAATTTGTTTTCCTAAAAGCAACTGATTTGGATATCTGGCTTGAAGATTTACCTTGTTTTTCGTTCTATGGTTTGGTGATTTGGTTTCTTTTCATTGAGTTAAAAAACTTTCTAAATCATATGCAAAATTATGAACACCAACTGATAAAAGAATTTCTCTCCTATTATTGGTGACCCTTTGATTTCTTCACTATTATATTAGGGAATTTTTTACCTTTAAGCAAATAAGTGAACAACAAACTTCTGCCCAAATATATTCTAATTTTCCATAAGAGTTTCTCTCATGACTCCAACTCCTTTCAGCAAGCATGTGTTACCTTATCAAATCACTTTAATTCATCCTTCAAATCATGGCATACTTACTATGTTAATAGATATAAATTCCATACTCAATCTTGAATTGAAAGGCAAGAAACACTAAATAGTGGAGTGTGCACAACCGACATCATTAAAAAATGGTGAATGTGACTTCTACGAATGTGATTCAATACATTTACGAAATATGTTACACTATTTTAGATTATCATAAAAAAAATAGTGTTATTTTATTGTAAATGATTTGATTCGTCGAAAAAAGATACAAAAGTTAACTCTAAAGATAATATGGACATACATATGAAAGAAAAAAAAAGATATCAAATATTTGACCCTTTTGTGGTGGCCAAAGTATTAGACAACTCTAGTACTTCATTTTTATCTGACCAATTACATTATATTTAACAAAAAATAATATGTTTACGCATATTTAAAAACAAAAGATATCTTGTTTGCATTGCACTCATTTTGCAAGATTATGTTTACGCATTCCTTCTTTCCAATTATTTTTATTTTTTATTTTATTGTATCTCTAATGTTATATCTCATAAACACATTGCTGCAGAACAATAAAAAGATTCACAATTTAAATTTATTATTGAACACGTTGCTGCAAAACAATACAAAATCAGGAAGTTAATTTTATCTCATGAAACAAAAATTCACCACTTTTGTTTATAAATTGAGACAACAACAAAAAACCAATAAGAAGAGACGGTTTTTGGGTAGAGATCTTAGACTAGTTATCAACAAAAAGCAAACACTTAAAGAAGGGAGTTTTATTTTAAAGAAAAATCATAAAATAGAAAAGATAGAATTTTTTTTTTCTTTGTGAATTTTTTTTATAAAATAGTAAATCTGAAACAAAAATCATGTTGATCAGATAAGAAACAACACAATTCCATTATCAAAATCATATATTTCAAAATTAAGAGAAAAAAATTACAAAACGAAAAACAGTCATTGATATAATTTCAACTTACACACCGTCATTTCAACTTCCACCAATTACCGCTACCAATCACCGTCAATCGTTACACTGCCGCTGCCTTCTCCTTCACTAGTATACTCAGCTATGCATCTCACGTTTTGATTCGGTATCTATCTCTTTAACATTTTATTGTTTGTTGTTCACATAATTGATTTCACCAATAAAAATGATACCTTTATTTGTTGGTGGTTTTCTTGAAGTTTGATCTCATACTCAAAATTATACTTATTATTTTTTTAAAGTTGATATATTTATTGTTAAAATAATGCATTGAAAACTGATATATTGGAACTCTTGAATGAAAGAGATAGGTGAATGTAGCATGTTAAATATTATTGGCTTAATTGCATTTTTGGTCCCCTTATTATAAGTGAAAATTGAAACTAGTCTCCCCATTTTGTTTGTCTCCAGTTTTAGTCCCCCAAACAGAATTTGTGTCCAAATCATTATGACTTGTCATTTTTTTTAATGACGTGTCAATAAAAGGGTGACGTGGTAGACGCTTATGTGAAATAAATTTATTATTATATTATTTTTGATTAAAAAATATAATTTATATTTTTAAAAACCATTATTATAATTGTGACAATATTTTTAAAAATACAATTTAATTATTAAAATTAAGTTAAAAGAAAAAACACCTAAAATCATGAACCCTAAACAAATCAAAATCAAAAACATTCACTCATAAACCTTAAAATCATTCTGGATTTCTTCCTCCTTAACAACACAATCAACATGACCTCCATCTCCCCCCTCAACATTGCGCTCAACTTCCTCCTCAACAATTTCATCAACAAAGCTCTCAACTTGACTCACTCTCTTCGCCCTTGCAATTTCAAACACCTCAACTTTCACTTCATCACTGTCAAAGCCACTCCTCAAAGCACAACCTTGCAGTGCCATCCCCAAATTCAAAGCCTACAATCTGCCACAAACAGGTAACACATATGCTACAATAACTGAATCAGGCTTTAGACCTTCTGATCTCATCTTTATGAATAATGCAAGAGCTTCAAGGCACTCACCATTTCACACGGTTCTGCAAATCATTGCAATCCAAGAAGCCAAGTCTCTAACCGGCATTTCATCAAACAAGCTACGCGCATCTTCTAAGCTTCCACATTTAACAAACATATCAATAACGGCACACTGAACAAAAAGATTAGGCTTTCCCTCGTTGTAGAGGATAGTATGATGAACCCATCTTCCAATTTCAAGAACACGCAAGGACGAACAAGCTTTGAGGACAAATGGGTATGTGTAATTATCAGGGGTGACACCTTGTCTGAGTATGGAGTGATAGAACTGAATGGCATGGGTGAAGTGGCTAGAACCAACAAAAGCTCGTAGAATGGCATTCCAAGCAAGGTTGGACTTTTTGGGTAGTTGAGTGATGGAGAGAAAGGCGTAGTCGAGGGAACCAAAGTTGACATAGACATTGACAAGCTGTGAAGGAAGGGATTTATGAGGAGAAGTTGGGTGAAAGAAACCGAGGACAAGAAGAAGTGAAAGTTGAGGTGTCTGAAATTGCAAGGGCGAAAAGAGTGGATTAAGTTGAGAGCTTTTGTTGAGGAGGAAGTTGAGCGCAATGTTGAGGGGGGGAGATGGATGCCATGTTGGTCGTGTTGTTAAGAAGGAAGAAATCTAGAATGATGGTAGGATTCATGAGTGAGTGTTTTTTATTTTGATTTGTTTAGAGTTCATGATTTTAGGTGTTTTTTCTTTTAACTTAATTTTAATAATTAAATTGTATTTTTAAAAATATTGTCACAATTATAATAATAGTTTTTAAAAATACAAATTATATTTTTTTAATCAAAAATAATATAATAATGAGTTTATTCTACATAAGTGTCTGTCACGTCACATTTTTATTGACACGTCATTAAAAAAATTACAACTCATCATGATTTGGACTCAAATTTTGTTTGGGAACTAAAACTGGGGACAAACAAAATGGGAGAATTACTTTCAATTTTCACCTATAATAGGGGGACTAAAAGTGCAATTAAGCCAATATTCTTTTTTATCTAGAAAGAATAAAATGAAACTAACCGGTTAGATTCTTTTGCTTTCTTTACTTCTTTCTTTACGCAGAGCAAGTTGTAACAACAACATATATCCTTTTTATTTAGCTTTACTGTAACATCAACTAGTATTTTTTCTCATTTAGGTTAGGTATTTTTTCCTCTTCCAAACAGCTTGCATTGGTTGTTTATTAAATTATTAAGTTTTCTTATAAAAAAAATACTGTCAAAAATAAATTCAAATGCAATATTATTTTTAAGTGTGAACATATATAGTTGTTATATCGTGATAATTTTAAAATGCATTTTATTTTTAATAAATTAATAATTATACAAAATTATTTTAAAATAATTAATTAGATGTTATATTTTTTTTTTAATCTTTATATGATTATAACACAAGTTGTTAAACTTAGAGATTTTAAAGTTTATTTTTATAATCAAAATAATAAAATTATTCTTAAACGACTTAACTAGATGTGACTTATTTTTAATTCTTAAGTTTTTCTAAAACACAAGTTGAACAACTTAATAATCTTAAAATTCGTATTTTTTAAAATAATTATTTAAATCAAAAAAACTCATTTTATTTCATTTTTTAAAAAAAAAATAATTAAACATAAAGAAACTCATAATAAATCACATATAATTATCACTCGTCAATTTATTCAAGAGTAGTAACTCGTAATATTGTTTTACAACTATAAATTAATAAGTTACAAATAATTTATTTTAGAGATAATGAATCAATAATAACCTAAAATAATAACAAAAATAATAATTTATCCTTAAATTAATTTGGAATGTGGATAACCCGAAGGGTAGCCCGAACCCAATTCTTTTTCTATCTTGTCCTTATGTTTTTTGGGATGGATCTCATTGTTTACCGGAACAAGACGGGTTCGCGAGACAAACAGGTTCCGCATGAAAATCAACATATGGTAAGTGTAAGAAGTCAATTCAAATATGATTTTGTCATTAAAATGAATTAAGAATTTGAGAAAATGAAAAATGTGATATTTAACACACAAAAATAAAATTTTAAAGAACTAAATTATTATTTTTTATGATAGTTTAAAGATTATTTTAAATATTGTTTCAAAATTATTAATGATCACTTAAAAAAGGATAAACTTAATAGATAAAATAATAGTTTCAATTTTTTAATTAATTTTAATAGTTTTAAAAATTAAATCGATTAAAAAAATATCAATTAGTGATTAAATTGATGATATATTAAATTAAAAAAATAAAACTTTATACACATGTGAAGTGGCTCGTGAAAAAAGGTACACAATGGTAGCTCATTGACTGTGGAGAATAGTGTACCACGTGTATGTGGACTCACGTACACGATACGTAATTAATATATTCCACAAATGTAGTATGTGAAGGTTTAAAATATCGACACGCACAATTATAATCTTTTTCATGATTATTTTTAAGACGTTCTCTATTTTTAAAATCGTTGTAAATATTTTAAAAGTTATATTTTAATCTTTAAAATTAAAGTTTTAGAAAGTGAAATTTTAATAACTAATAAATGAAAATAAATAAATTTTTACATTTATAAAATTAAAAATCTTATTATATTTTCTATAAAGAAAAAATCTCAACTTTTTAGTCCTTCAATTTTTTTTTTTAATTTTAGTCTCTATTTTAGAAAAATAAATAAGATCATATTTTTAATCTATAAAAATATCTTTATAAATTCAAAATAGATATGATAAATGAGGATTTTTTTTAAAATATCTCTTTTTTTATAATCAAAATGCCACACAACGAAAAAAATATTATGCGATTGTCCTACTCTTTCAACTCAATATGAAGTTGTCGGTTCAAGAAGCGATCAGTTGAATGCTATTTTTTTAAAACTCAACAAGAGGTCGCTGCCCCGTAGAGCGACTTGCTACTAACAATTGTTATTTTTTCCTCTCATTTTAATAATTGTTATTATTTATTTAATAAATTAATTAAATTATTTAAAAAATAAAAATACTAATATTAAAGTAAAATAAAATAAAATATATTAATAAATAATTATTATTAAAAATTATTATAATTAAAAATAGTAAATTATATTATGAATTTCAAAGAAAATACATTAAAATTAATGAAAAAAATACATTAAATTTGAGTAAATGTGCCAACAGTGTTTGAATGTTTCCTAGTATAATCAAAGACCCGACACAATCCGCATTTTCTTTGTACTATTTCTGTAGTGTCCATTTATGTTCTAATGCGTTTGCATTTTGGGCAACCTTTCTTGACTCTTCGCATTAACACCTTAACACCTTCATATTGTGGTCAATATCCTTCGTTTGGTATGGGTTAGAACCCTTCGTCGTAGACTTTTAGAACTATTTTCATCTTGTACACATCAGGTATAAGACATCAATAATCATATTTTATGCTAAAACATGTTATTATTACATGTGAACAAGGCATATGTTTAGTTTGATATTTTCCACAGTCGCACCACTTGTTAAGAAGGTTTACACTAAAATGACCAATTGGTCGCCTTTCTCTTAGAACTACTGTCTCGTGGACCATAACAGTAAAGGTGCTCTGATCAAAACTACCGACAAGAGCAAACGCAATAGGAATTACATTGTTGTTCATATCATGTGCAACTGCTACCAATAAAGTTCATTTGTACTTATCGTACAACCAAGTCCACATCCATTGATAAATTTTATTCAACGGATGAGATTGAATATTGAATAGAATAATTTCATTGGTTGAAAACAAATCACAAGGATTGGTATTAGATCATCTACATCCGTTGATAAATTTTATTCAAAGGATGATATTGAGTAATCGTGGCCTTGCAGTGATCGTGGCTTGGGGAGCGACCCCTTAAAATATCTTTCACTATTAGAAGATTTAAATAAAGCATCCCAACATAGTTAGGCTTCAGCAGATTTAGCTACATTTTATAAATAATTATGTCTTGCCACGAAACCCGATGTAATGACTATGGGAGGATGTGCATTGTTGTTGCAAAATTGGACATGGTATCATTTGTTTTGTGTCGTTGTAGAATCTCCCAATGAATGGATATTTTAATTTGCGCAAAGGTATATTATTTTCCACTTGCACAAAGGTATATTATTTTTTCTTTTTTAAAAACCAACTGCTTACCATATTACTAACTTTATTATATTTTTTAATTTTGATATATTTGACAGATTTAATTCTAGTGGTCTAAATTTTGGTAAAGTTCCTCATAACAACATAGAAGGATACTGAAAAACATAAATCACATGATGGTTGAGGAAGTGAACTCCTAAAAGATTTTGCATGTCTAAAAGGACTAACATGGAAAGTGGGCTCCTAACAAATTGAGTCCTTATACAAAAAAAAAAATTACTTTCAAGTGTGGTTCTGATTTACAAAAATATGGATTCAGAAAATTTACTTTATGCACGTTGATGTTTCAAAAAGCGTAACATCTAAATGAACATTCATTAGGTCGAAAATCCAAAAGGATTATCTATGCATAAATTAAGGTATTAAAATGAATCAAAATTCGCTAGGTCAAAAACTTAAAAGGACAACCTAGGCAAAAGTTAGGGTACAAAATTGAATAATGACCCGTTAGGTCGAAAACCCAAAAGGGCGGCCTACACAAAAGTTAGGAAAAAAAATCCATTAGGTTGAAAATTCGAAAGGGAAATCTAAACAAAAATTAGGGTCACAAAAAATATAAAATGAAAGAAGATCAATAGTTTGAAAATCTAAAAAAGATGACTAAAGAATATGACTTACATACACATCCAAGGAGTCATGACACTGCAAATTCTTCCTTTTACTGTGAATGTAGATTGTTTGAGTCTCAACGTCATGCAAAACACTTGTCAACACTGGATCAGAACTATTACTACTAAAATCAACGTGTTCAATATTTATGATCATATAAACCAATATGTGAAAGCAAAATATATAGAATACAGTATAGTAGAAATAAAAAATAGGCAAAATACATCTCCCAGTCTTTTAAATTATACAAAAATAATATATTTGTCATTTATCTCTTTTTATAACAAAGTAGTCTTTTATCTTTTTTTAGTGTAAAATTCATCCCAAATAATGTAGGATTCTCATAGATCATAACAACTTGAGGTTAAAAAAACTTCAAGAATAAGGTAGTTCATATAGAATGAGAATTAGCATAATGCATTTAGATTCATCATTTCTTACGTTCTTTGTTGACAAAATTAGTTTGCTTCTTCGTACCACTAACATAGATATGATGTTGTTAAGCATTTGAAATGTTGTCCAATTTATTTTAAGTAATCCATAATTTAGAAAGATGCAAACAAAAACACCATGATTTTGGGGCAAGCAAAGTATATCACTGGTCTCACTCAAAATTAACTAAAATTTATCGTGCTGATGAACGACTCACATAAATCAATTTCCAAATAAACAAAACCATAAACAATCAATCCCGAAATTCTTGAATGGATCTATTTTATTCTCCACTAGTTTTATATTTGAAAATTTAAATCACAAAATTCTTTGAACATGATAATTTCAGCAGAGAAAAGTACATTAACCTCTACATATCAAGGGTCGGGGCCCTCTTAAATATTTTAGAAATCTTATTATAATTTTAAATATTGGACCCTTAATTATAAAAATATAATTTTAATAATTAAAAAAATTGATAAATAAATTGCGGTTCATATTTATATATCAATCTATAAGATACACGAGTACTCTACACATAATACATGTCATTTAATTATGTTAATTCATATAACAAGAAAATTGTGTTGATAACATGTCACCTTTACATATTAGACTTAAATATATATTTCGACAATGATAACACAATAACCACAATTTTACTCATAAAATGCATTAATTATAGAATTCAAAATTACAACTACATACACCACAATATATATATATTACCAGTTATGTCATGTCAGGTATAGTCGGAAGTCATCACACAAACCACAATTATCCTATGAACATATATAATTTATTTTTCACAATCCTAATATCAATAAATCAACAATTTCAACTAAATTCCTAAAATCAGTTCATACAACTCTAATATCAAGATTATAACCTTAATTTTCTTCCTTGTTGGATGGGTCACAGTTCCTTTTGGAATTTGAAAAGAAAAAAAAATCAATTTTGTTAGGTCACGGTCGCTATTCAAACGCACAATAATCCACAAAATAAAATTAACTCCCATATCATCAAAATCAAACAACCTTGAAAGGATAACTTGATCACGAAAAGCCACTAATAAAAATTTAGTATTAGCATGCATAGACAAGAAAAGAGATAGGACCACCTTATTTATATAGAAAGAACTATTTCCTTGTTACAAATTAAGATAGTGATTAAACGTACATCAAACTAAAGGTTTGTTGATTTGTCTGACTTTGCAAAAAATAATGCGGGGACATATACAGTTTCAAACAGTCTCATACTAGCAATATATACAACAGTTCACATTCACACACTATAAATTGAAGATTGAAAGTTCACTAAGATTCAAAGAGGAACCTCGACAGCGCAAGAACGACAGCACCAAGACAACACCGATGCAAATACGAGCGAATTAAGAGTAAATTGGGAGTTATACAAAGGAGAGATTTTCTCGATATGATGAAAGAACGGTAAATAGTTCTTCTCAGGACAACGACAAATGCATTTACTTTAGTAATAGAGCGGAGTTTCTCGAGAGAGGAAAAACTGAGTTTTAAATTTTGAAAAATAATTTATTAAACTTAAAGAAATTAAATTATAAAGATAAATGTACCTGCACAACTAATTTTATCGACTTAATATATAACATATAAATGTCGATGTAGATAAAAGAAACACATTTATTGATTAAAAAATTAACAAATACCAATATTTTTTTTTTAAAGTACCATAAAAATTATATTCTCCTTAATATTATCACATCACTTTTAAATTGTTATTTTTTTTTTCTTTTATTTATATTTTTTAATTTGTATGAAACAATCTACTGAATTGTTAGTAATTAGTTGCATTGCGCTCTCTAAACTTTCCGATACAATCAATGCAATCGCTAATTTTAGACAAAGAAGTATTTTATATTTTAATTTAATGTAAACTACTTTCAAATTATAAATTAGTTTTTAGAATTAAACTTCATAAAAAAGAAATTAAATTTAGTCCCAATTTTATATGGAGTCACATGCGTGACGCAACAACAAAGTTAGAATCGCAATTCCCTGTACTACTTGAGACACGAAGTAGTTAATCTCAGCTATTTATTTTAGATCCAACGGTTTAAATCATACTTCAGTTATATTTCCGTATGAAATCATTTCAATTGTCAATTTAAATCGAACGGCTGAAAATTGTGTAACTAAATTAGAATAACATCAGGAATCTCATTCCCTAATGTCCCATTTTCTGACCCGTTCCTTCTAGAAAGAAAAAGCTTTCATGCTTTGACCATTGACCCATTCCCACAAAACAAAACGTAAAACATGAAATGGCTTATATAATTTTTCTTTTTAGTTATCATTTGTGGTTGTTTACCCATACAAAAAATCTATAAGTTTTGTTACTTTTTATATCATTAATTGTTTTTCTATAATATATAAAATAGTATACGAATTACTATCTTAAATTTAAATTTTAAAATAATAAAAATATATTGAAATAAATTATATTAAGATTATATTAGAAATTAATAAAAAATATAAATGAAAATTTTAATAGATTAAATTAAAGCTGTTTGTTGAGATACTTTTGGATAGATTAAAAAATATATTATTATTATTATAAAACTTCATTAAATTTGAAAAAAATAAAATTATAACTATAATGAACAAATTATTTTTTATTATAGAAAAAAAGTTATGTACTATCAATGTAAACTATACAGGAATTTGTTAAAAAAGTTTTATTATGAATTTATCCCATTTTCCAACATAGGAAGCTCCCTTTAGGCCAACAAAGAAAAAAAATGTTTAAATCTAGTTTACTCATCACTCCTTTCCTAAATATCATCACCAACAACCATTTTGCCAAATACCCAAAGTCATTTTTGCCAAAAAATAATAAAATAAACCGAAGTCATAATTTATTTCTTTTCCCCTTCTCTAACCATAATTGTTGATTTTTTTTTTTTTTAATTCATGTTCTTTATATTTTTTGTTAAAATATATTTTCTTTTCCCAACCGGTGCCACCTGTTATGAAGCTTCGCAAAAGAAAAAGACACTTTCTCACTCAAATTTCTCTCTCTCTCTCTCTGATTCAATATTTATACGACTCTTTCATCTTAGAGTCAACAGAGTCCTCTCTTTTCATTCTTCTCACACCACAAACACAATACAACGTTGTTGATTCTTCCTTTGTTTTCTTGTTCTGTTCAAAAAACAATATGGCTTCAATTTCACAAGGTCTTGTTTTAACCACCGCAACGGTTCTTTCAACCACCGTTCTTTACCTTATTTTCTGTAAACAAAAAAATTCATCGCAATTTCAAATTATCGAAACCCCCAATTCTCTTCACTCTGATAAACAGATTCTTCGCTCTTGCTTATGCTCAGGTAAATTTCAATTCATTCAAAAAGTAAATATTCACTCTTTTCTTCACATGAAAAATCATTTTTTTTAATAACGATAAATTTTAGATACACTTATTTTGTTATCATTATTATTTTCAAATTAAATACAAACAAAAGTATTATATGAAAAATTGAAATATTTGATCCTAATATACATAAATTTTTCAATTAATATTTTATTTTAAAGTTTTTGTTTTGTTTTTTAATCATTTCATGATACATGGATTTTTGATATAAAAGTATACGTGTTATGAATGTAATATAATAATTAATGTTATTCTAATTATTATTTTTAATAGAGGAAAAGAAGAGGGAAAAAAGGAGAATAAAGAAGAAAGTGAAATTTTCAGAAAATGTGATGGTGAAGGAAGAAGAAAAGAAAATAAGAGAAGAACAGGGGAAGAAAAACAGAGTATCAATAAAAAAATGCAGAAACGAAATTCCCGAAGCACGTGGAATGCAAGAAAATCGAATTGCTTTGTATAATGGAATTTTAAGGGATAGAGTTCAAAGAATGGGGTGCTGTCACTGATGATCCTTGTTTTTTTTCTCATAACTTTTAACTGAAATTCAAACTCTTTCGCTTTGAGAGTTTGATCATTTCCGCTAGATTTTAACATTGTTAGTCTGATTTTCTTTGTTTTAGAAGTTAGAATAAGGGAAAGAAATTTTAGAGAAATTGGCTCTATTATTTTTTTTTCTATATTTTTTATTTACTTTTAAATTTCATTTTATTTATTTTGTAATTAAATTTTTAGGAGGGTGAACAATATTTGAAGTCATAAAAAGAAAATTATTGTGGTTTATGGCAAGGATATTTATGTGAAGAAGTTGGAGAAAAATCTTATGTATTCTTGTGGTTGTAAATAGTTTAGCATGATTTTGTCCAACTCATGGTTCTCAATGAGTTCTCAAAATATTACGCAAAGTCAAGTACCCTTCTTAAAGGGGTGAAACAAATATATATATAATAAGATTTGTTGTAAAGGTTTGACAATGACAAATATTTTTATTGGCAATTTTAAGAGTGAAAGTCTCGGGTTGTACACATTTATATTCTTTTTTTTTTAATATTAAATTACCACACTTTAAAAAAATAATATTAAAATGTCATATTGATCGCAACATGGAAATGCCACCTCTTATAGAAGAAAATGGTCAAATTTAACTGATGCTATTAAGCAAATTTCATCTTTTTCCTTGTCTATTCTGACCTTATGTATATTACATATATTATATATATTATTATTACATATTTTAAAAGTAATAATAACATTAAAATAAGTAATTAAAATAATAAAAATAATTAATTTATTAATATTATATAATTGTTATTAATTATAATAATAAATAGAATAATAATAATAATTAAAATAATAATAATAAAAAAGAGAATTCTATTAATAAAATAAAAATAAAAATACATTAAATTAAATTAAAAGAAAAAATACATTAAAATAATAATAATAATAATAATAATAACAACAATAATAATAATAAAACTAAAATTCTATTAATAAAAAAAAATAAAAATACATTAAAATAAAATGACATTAAATAAAAAGAAAAAAATACATCAATTTTGAGTAGATGTAACAACAGCGTTTGGACAATGTTTCTTAGTATGACCAGATACTCGACATAATCCGCACTTTCTTGGGTCTCTATCCGTAGTGTCAATTTTTGTTCTAATACCTTTCTTGAATCTCCGCATTAGTGGATTGTGACACACCTTAACACATGTTTTATGCTAGAACATGCTGCTATCACATGTGAACAAGACATAAGTTTAGCTAATGCGGAGAGTCAAGAAAGGTCGCCCAAAGACCAAACGCATTAGAACAAAAATTGACACTACGGATAGAGTCCTAAGAAAGTGCGGATTATGTCGGGTATCTAATCATACTAAGAAACATTGTCAAAACGCTGTTGACACATCTACTCAAAATTGATGTATTTTTTTCTTTTGATTTAATGTTATTTTATTTTAATGTATTTTAATGTATTTTTTCTTTTAATTTAATGTATTTTTATTTTTATTTTATTAATAGAATTTTCGTTTTATTATTATTATTATTATTTTAATGTATTTTTTCTTTTAATTTAATGTATTTTTTATTTTATTTTATTAATAGAATTTTCTTTTTATTATTATTATTATTATTTTAATTATTATTATTCTATTTATTATTATAATTAGTAACAATTATATATTATTAATAAATTAATTATTTTTATTATTTTAATTAATTATTTTAATTTTATTATTACTTTTAAAATAAGTAATAATAATAATATATATAATATATGTAATATACATAAGGGCAGAATGGGCAAGGAATAAAATGAAATTTGCTTAGTAGGAGGTTGCATTTTCAGGATGTGACCATCAGTTGAATTTGGTCATTTTCTTCTATAGGAGGTCGCATTCCGAAGTTGCGATCAACAACTGAGGCTAAAAAGTAAGATATTTTGATATTATTTTTTGAAAGTGTGGCAATTTAGTATTAAAAAAGAAAGAGATATACGTGTGTAAAACCTGAAAATTTGAGTTTGTTCATGTGATAGTATGACATAGTCGATAAAAGTTTGTTTTTTTTTTTTTTTTTATATGTACAAATGCATGAGTGGTTGATATTAT
>JBBPBS010000994.1:110464-130615 GCA_037974835.1 Cicer judaicum
AGAAAATATTTTCATAGACAAATGAACCTTAATTTTTTTCACAATTGTTTATGTTTATTATATTTTAAAAACCATGTATGTTCGTTAAGCAAGTCTAATTAAAATATAACATATTTTAAGTGGATCTTAAAAATAAAGCAAAAATAAGTGGATCTTAAAAATTTATTTGAACACATCCCATTTACAACTGTTGTAAATCACTTTAGCTAAATACAATATTGTTTTCATCAAAATAAAGATTAATTTCTTAATAAAAATTTCATAAAAATTATAATCAGAATTCATCTATGAAGTACAAATATTGACACTTACATTAAAATTAATATATTAAAATTAATAATAATTTGAAAAAATAAATTAATTAAATATAATTAAGATGTATTGTCGTGTTGGTGTCATTGGGATACTCCTTCAATTAGAACTCTTAGTACTATAGATCTATTCATTGCTTCGGTTCAACTATCAATATTTTCCAAAAATCACCCCAAATAAACTAAGATCACATGACATTAAAGATAAGAAACACTGATTAGAAACCAGCTAAAGTCATAGCAGTTAACAACACAAAAATCTGTATTTGGCTCATTGCCATCTTCAGAATGCTAAAAACAATTCCAAAAATACATTACATTTAAGATTATTGTACTCTCAACATATATATATATATAATACAAAAAAGATTATTACGCTTTTCAAACCACAAATAGTAATAAAAAACAAAGATTAATGTAAGTAAGCAGTCACAATATTGTGAACAAAGTATAAAAACTAAGTAGTGAGGATAGGAGGGAGGTAATCAGCTTTGGCGCCGAGAATCCGAGCCTTGGTGTCGGGGAAGAATTCAAATCCAGGCAGCTCTGTGACATCTCCTTCACTAGCAACTCCGACAGGATATCGAAGCAAGTGGCCGGGAAGGTCATGCTCGAGCGACTCATTCGAATAGAGATCCCAATATTTGTCAGCAATTTGGTTCACCTTATCGATACATTCTTCGCTTTCTGGATGGAGGAAGGATTCATCAAGCATGCCGAGGTGCTCGTACCATAACGACATGCGGAAGCCATGGACTTGACCTCGTGCTGGCTGTCTTGTAGCCAAATGGTAAGGCTGATAAGCTCCCATTGCTATCTCAGAGTCCCTCGCACCATCCATTGATCTTTGGTTGATGTTGGCAGATCCAATGATTATGTATTCGTCATCGACTACAAAGAAAAAAGTACACAAAATATTCAAACTTTATGACATTGTTGAAGTTTTTAGATTATGACAGTAATCTTCAAACTTTTTTTACCTATCATCATCTTGGTATGAACATAGATCATGAATCGTCGAGCCTGTTGTGCTCGCTCGTAATCTGAATCAGGTTCTGGTTGTTCAGCAGGCTCATACTCTCCTTGTTTCTTCACCTCCCGATTACCAAGGCAGAAGAACGTCAAATATTTTCGAGGATCTTCCTCGATTCCCTTCGCTCTGAGTGCCTGAACGATATCCTTGTACATCATCTCCATTGTTCTCCTCTGCCAATCCAATATTGCTTGAACTGATGCACTTTCCGGGACACCCTCTGGCCACATTGGGACGACAACATACACGGTGAACTTTTCCCCGGCTTCGATCTTACTAGCAATCTTAAGTGAAAGTTCCTTTGGGATTAGATGCAAAGCTCCAATGTCTTCAGGCTTAATATCATCACCATTCCATGCGAAAGAGCTTCCGAGGAAATACTGATTTTCAATATAGATGAAGTTCTTCGCACGTCGAATAGCGTTAATATATGCATCTTGAATGCTACGGTCTATGATATTGTCCTTTCCGCTAATAAGCCCGGCTCTTGCAGCCTCTTCAGGAGTCTCCGGGAACCCAAAAGCAGCTCCACCATCGATCGATCTAAACAACTGAACATTCCATGTCTCATGATCGTTTGGAAACATCACTGGGGATGGAGGAATAATAGAATCTTCAAGCTCTCTTAGAGAGACTAGTAAATCTTTCCCACCTTGCTTTCTCCATCGCTGCTCAAAGTTAAACAAAACATCCCAAGCAATAGGTCCTTCAAGCCGAGAGTGAATGTCATGCCAAGGCTCTCTTGGACCGCCTTTTGTGATTGCAGCGCCGGGGAAGTTAGGTTGATGAAAATCATCATGATGTGCCGTGTCGAGGGTTCTGAAAAGTGAGTGGAAGGCAGTATCATATCTTCCATCACATAGATCAATACCACCAACAAAGCTCACAATTCTTCGCTTGTCCGACCCTCCACCAGGTAATTCACTATCCACAACCACAATCTTCTGGTGATGAGTAAACATTGTTGAAATTTGTAAATCTTGAACGATGCTACCACCATCATCAGGATTGCGGGGGCATAAAACACAATGCACATCAGTTCCATCGAAGAATTGTGCAGTTTCTTCATCGTGAGTAGCCATCAGTCCATCCTTTTTCAATAAACCAACCGATGTTCTATCATCCCAAACAAGCATCAAAACTCGAACACCTTCACTAGACTTTTTCTTGAGAAGCTCACCAAGTGTTGCGTCTCCCCCAGCCTTCGGCCTCCTAGAATCCCTCACCAAGGAAATTTCGGTATAAACAGACCAACCAGTAATATATATCAAGTGTTTTGCATTAGTGATTGCATCGAAAATATCCTCCCAACACCTATGAGGCTCATAAGTCTTGCCACCAGATAGCGATATTTTAGGAACGAAATTATCAGGGACATGAGCATCTTGGTAAAGTGATACCTTACATCCCTGCCTCTGCGAGAAGAAAGTATACGGAACTCCGGGAAATTTAGCACTTTGAATGCCTCGAGCCCAGCTGCGATCTTTCGTGACATCGAAATATTGCAGCTTCACGTGGATCTTCGAACCCTCAGGTATCGGATTTTTTTCCTCGTCCAAAATTTCCACCCATCTATCAATTTCCTCACCATCCAAGATCTCATCAACAGGCACATAAGCTCTTCCAATTAAAGTTGCTCCAATAGGATTATCGTCTTTCACAGTGAATATAATATTTGAAGCCAAATGGCCGCAATAAATGTGAAAAGATTCGTACCATTTCGGATTAGTATGTTCATTTTCGATAATTCTTGTCCTTCCTACTCTTGCCTTCTCCAAATCAATGGTAGCATAGAGTTTAGTAACTCCCTTTCCAATACCAACAGTCTCCTCAATGTTTTGCCTGATCTGTAGAAGTATAAGCATTAAATAAACAGCGCTTAATGATGAATAACAAAAATAAAAGAACAAAACTAAAGAAAATGAATATTCTCTTTTCACCAGATGCAATGTATGTATTTGAATATATACATGAAAAATCAACATAAACAATAACAATACAAAAACTAAAGTAAAATCCAATGACTAAAATTCAAGCATACTCAAATTATTTTTGCTAAAACATATCATATGTGTAATGAAGGATGCATAAGATAAAAGTAATGGTCATTCAGGTAATAGGTGAATTGGATTAACAATTTCAAACTAAAGGCTGATTCATGTCAAACTAGCAGCCAAATTACAACATGTAATTTAGATCATGATAACAAATTGACAATCACTAATTTAGATTAACATTGTTCTGTTTTTAATGACAGAAGTCTTGAATAGCTCCACAAATCACTTCCATAAAGAATTCACACAAGGTTTGCAAATGACTGAAAGTATAAAAAAAATGATGCATATTCCTACAAAATTTGAGATATGTTAGATATCGGTAGGAGTTGGTTATAGTTAATTATAAATATTTAAGATTAGTTAGCTTGATTATGATCACTATTTATAAAGTGTATCATATATTCATAGTAATCAACTTTTTTCAATGAATCAATCGCAAATAATTCAATTTTTCTCTCAATCATTTCTCTTTTTGTTGAACTGTTCCATGTTATCCGATTAGAAAATGGAAGTATGAAAACTTTAAAAAAAAAGTTATATACAATAACCAAACAGATCACAGATCCTTCAAAAGCAAGCAGGGTCCACATTGATGCAACAGTCATCACCAGTACCACCAAATCAAAATATTCTTTTTTCTTTATTCAATCATATGCAAAACTAATAAAACACATACACTTCAAATTCCAATTTTCATAATCCAAACATATCAAAACTAAAAAATCAACAATTAACTCACACCAGATCCAAATAGGCCAAAATAAAATAAAATAAAAAATAATACCATGCTGAAAATATTGCCGCCACCACCAGCCTGAAGTTTATCAACTTCATAAATGGTAGCATGAAGAGTTCCATGAAGCAAAATTTGTGCCATTTTTCACCTACAATACAAAATTCAGACAACCCCATTTTTCATTAAGATTACATAAACCACACCAAGAAAAAAAAAACTGCTACAAAGTTAAAACACTAAAAACCAATAACAACAACCATCCTGGCATTCACGCATTCATAGCTTCCGCAATCATTCGATCAAGATCAGACGAATCAGATTTAAATTGGATATTTTAAGTTATAAAATTGAAGTTGATATTTTTTTAAACTGTTTGATCAAGATCGAACTACCACTAAGTGGATTTCTCGAATGAAAGGATCCAAATTACATAAAATGAATAAGCAAATATGAGTATATAACTCACAAAGATTGAAACTTTAAGATATTAAAGAGTTAAATCAGATCAAAGGTTGGATCAAAAAAGGTTTGATCATTACATAATAGAAAGGGTGGCAAGAGAGAGAGAGAGAGAGAGAGAGAGAGAGAGATACCAAATTGTGAAGAGAATGTGAAGAGGAAGAAGAAAAAGATGAAAGGGTGAGAGAGAGATCCGAGAAAAATGCAAGTGACAATGGAGCATTGAAGTGAGAGCGAGTCTCTCCTTTTCTTAACAAAGGAAACAAAATATTATTATTACATAATTATTTCCAAATATTATTTTTTTTCAATCTCTCTTTGTTGTTTATGTGATTTTATTTTATTCTATTTTATTAATTTATAATATATATTTATATATATATTTCCTATTTAAATCCGATAAATATTTTTTTTCTTCTAATCTTAACTTACAAAAAGAAAAGTAGTGGTAAAAAGTTCTATTAATTGGGCTGACTTGTTTAACATGTTATTTTAGGTGAGAAGAATTAATGTTTTGAATTCAACCATTTATGTTAGTCTATTTCATTTGAAAAGTTTATAATTTAATACAATTGAATATATTGTTAACATGTAACATGATATTACTAGTTTTTTGTCGCTTAATTAAAACTTTTGGATTTGAACTTAAACCTAAAAATGAAGTAACATTAAAACTTTTTATATAACTTTTTTTTGTCTTCCATGTGAGTTTCAGTCTTTGGTTCAAATATAAATTTAAATATAAACATGAGAATGTAATAATGTTAAAAGTTTAGAAAATAATGTATCATTGATTTTATGTGGTAAATATGTGGGGTTCATCGGATTGATCCGTTTAACCAAATATTTTAGGTGGATTAATTTGATATTTTAAAATCGACTATTTTAAATTATCTTATACTTTTTAAAAAATTTATAGTTTAGTACATTTAAATCTATTAAATGCAAGATGATATCACTATTTTTTTTTTTTGCTTAAGTAAGAGTTTTGGGTTCGAATTTCGATCAAAAAATGAAGTAATGTCAAAAAAAATTAAATAAAAAAATTATTTTTTATTTGAGTTTGCATCTCAAGTTCAAATATAAGTATGAGGATATAAAAATGTTAAATTTTTAGAAAATAATTTATCATTGATTTTAGGGTGATAAAACGAATCGAAACCATCAAATTAACTCATTTAACCTATGATTTTATATGATCGAGTTGATGTTTTGAACTCGACCACCTTTGATAGCCTATCCAGTTTTAATCAACTAAAAAAAGGACTTGATAGGGGCAGGACAAGTTGGTCGGCTGAACTTGTTAAAAAAAAATTTTAAAAATTGATTACCTTATACTTCCTCTAAAATGAATTATAAATAAAAATAAAATTACACATATCAAATTATCACATCTAATCTATACAATTCCAACAAAAACTTGAGTATGTTGCTTAAATTACTCTTCATGATAAATAAATTTGACTATTGAAAATAGAAAGAAAAAAAATAATGGTATTTTAGAGATTATCATTGTTTTTTTTTCTTTCTTATATTTCATTTCAAAAAATATAAAACAATTTTATTATTATTTTATTTTAAAAGAAGTATTATAATGAATTTGAGTTACATTACTTAGAAGATTAATTATCTATCAATTATGATAAGTACATTGAGACTAATAAAGACACTACAAAGTCGAGATGAAGAAATTTCTTATTAGATGTATAATAATCATGATTCACTATGACCTCTAGTATTGTTACTAATAACATCATTTACATTTTATGTGGTGCATTGAATTAGAAAATTAATTTGAAGTCTTTTAATTTTCTTTGTCATTCAATTTTCGCAACTAAAAATAGTTGTTATATGCTTCAAAATTAAAATAAATAAGTAAGTAATTGAGTATGACTTACTATTTGTACACCTTTTGTAACACTAATTTGCTAATATTAATGAGAATAACCATGATATCTTTTTGTTTCATAGAATCTTTTCACTTGATATTTGAGCCACTTGTGCCCAATGTCATGTCAATAATAAAATTAATATCATATATTTTGAATTATAATGGCTAGGTTGATACTGAATTTATTTTAGTATTTTTATAATATATCGTTAGTAATGGGACAAAGAAGTTTTAATCCAACCATCTAAGTTGGTTCTGCATTCTCATACCCTTTTTTAAAATAGTTAATAATATGATAGACTAAAAGTAATGGAGTGGACTAGTTGCCTCCTTAATTGATTTGAATCTCACACAATTTGACTTTGACTCATCTAAATATTTATTACTTTAGTCTCTCATGTTAACTTTATTGTTAATTTTGTTAATTGTGTGACACATATATCTATTTGACTGTGTGATATGTCGGTCTTTCTCATATGTGTATATAATTAGACAAAAGACTAAAATAACAGTAAATTAAAAAATATTTGAGCCACTTGTGCCCAATGTCATGTCAATAATAAAATTAATATCATATATTTTTGAATTATAATGGCTAGGTTGATACTGAATTTATTTTAGTATTTTTATAATATATCATTTGTAA
The DNA here is from genome assembly GCA_037974835.1 of Cicer judaicum. Classification (NCBI taxonomy): domain Eukaryota; kingdom Viridiplantae; phylum Streptophyta; class Magnoliopsida; order Fabales; family Fabaceae; genus Cicer; species Cicer judaicum. The sequence continues at coordinate 117,598 of JBBPBS010000994.1, forward strand.
TAGGACAAAGAAGTTTGAATCCAACCATCTAAGTTGGTTCTGCATTCTCATACCGTTTTTTTAAAATAGTTAATAATATGATAGACTAAAAGTAATAGAGTGGACTAGTTGCCCCCTTAATTGATTTGAATCTCACACAATTTGACTTCGACTCATCCAAATATTTATTACTTTAGTCTCTCATGTTAACTTTATTGTTAATTTTGTTAATCGTGTGACACATATATCTATTTGACTGTGTGATATATCGGTCTTTCTCATATGTGTATATAATTAGACAAAAGACTAAAATAACAGTAAATTAAAAAATAAAAATAAAAAATCACGAAGTTTAATTATCTTCTTCATTTTAATATTCTCTTTCCTAACTCTAAATTTCTTATCCGTTACTTCAACAATTGAAAATTTTATAATTTGAGACAACTAATGAGTCTTCAGACGATCATAATGTTAACAACTTCATTTCAACTTAACTATGACCAATTTCCTTTGCAACTCTTTTACACTTCATAGTTTTCTAATTATATTTACTTCTTTCATCTTTCAACATTAACATATTAGATAGTAGAACAAGTTCTATCTTAGTTAGTTGCACTTTCACTCTCTAAAATACCTCTTTGCCACCCAATTATATTGTCTTTGAGCCTTTTCAACCAATTGGACTTTAAGAAATTGAGGAATAAATTTAGGGTACCACACAACCATGTAAACGCATATATGTTACACATTTAATTAATGATAACAAAGTTAATGTTAAGACTAAAATGACACATGTTTTGATGAATCAATTATTGTCTTGGATATTTGATTGAGTCAAAAACTAAAATAACAATGCTATGTTCAGTTAGGAAAAATAACATTAAAAATATTTAAATAATATTTTATATTATGATCAGATAAGTGATCCAATTTAAACAATGTTGAATTGAATAATAACATTTTTTTTTAAGAGTCATACAAACCATACTGAATCACAAGTAATTTATTTTTGGGAATAAATGCCTTTTTTTCTCATAATTAATCCAAACCGCATCACAAATATCTTTACATAGTCCACTTATGTCACACTTATTAGAGCAAATATCTTTACATAGTCCACTTATTAGAGCAAATAACAACATGAGAAGTAGGCATACAGTAACAACTTACTATGTTAAACGTTAAAATTTAATTCAATATTTTTTCATTATATTATCTTTGTTTAGTCTTTACTTTTATTTTTAATTGTAGTATACTATCAATAATTAATTGAAATCATATGAATATAATATGTTGTATTGAAACTCTCAAATGTAGAAATTTAAAAATGATCTCTAAGTAATACTTGTATTAGAATTGAGATGAACATTAAGGATAAAATACACACTATATGAAAACTATGTCGATTACTTGACTGTAATTCATAATATTGTCCGAATGTTACTAACAACTCTACTCAATCTCTATGAATTTTTATTTTTACTAATTTTTATTAATTAATAATTATTACTATTAATTAATAATAATTATTTTTAATAATTTATTTATTAATTTTCATTTTTATTTTATTTAATATAAAAAGTTATATGGGCATGTACATACTCTTAACATTTTTCGGTGAGTTGTTACACATTCCTTAACATATTTTGGTCAATATTATTTGCAAGTATAAATAGTGTCTCATCTATATAGCTCTAATGGGAAATGAGCCCTAATAAATTCTTCCTTAAGGCCCAATTTAGTGTTTGGACCGGATTGGCCCTCCTTTATTTCTTGAAGTGTTCCCCTATGCTAAAATTAATAATCTATCAAAATACAAAACGTCTCACTTATGTATCACGACAATCATTTATAATTAAATATATATTAATTTTTATGGCATTTAACTCAAAAAATATCATAAACTCTTCATTTTAATCGGTTATTTTTACCCATCATTTCTTAACATTTTATTAGAGAACATACATAAAATTTTCACACATTAATTTATTAAGTAATAACAAAGTTAGAACATTTTTTCTGTATGTCAAAAAATTATTTATAAAAAATGTATAGTAAAGATTTAAGGAATTCTCCTTTCAATGTATATGTACAAATAGTCGATCCAAAATTTATCTTCCATTGATTGAAATTCATATTTAACTATATTAAAAATCACTAATACAATAGTTGAAAAATCCAAAAGAAAATTAACAATACAAATATCTATTATATTATATTGTATCAATTTATTCAATAGTTTAAATAAATGAATATTACTTTTTAATAAAAAATATTATAAAAAATATTTCTTTGAAAAAAATATAAAAAATTTAATTAAAATAATTAAATATATTAATTAGTATTTTATAATCTGTTTATGAAAAAATATAATAATAATAATAATAATAATAATAATAATAATTAAATATCGCATATTTATCAAAGTCCTACAATGAAAGATGGAAAGATGTAAAAGTAGGTCATTTGAATATTCACTTATATGAACATGTCCAATATCACTAACATCAAAATGGGTTGAAATGAATGTATGTAATTTGAAATAGCATACCCAATAGAAACTATTATATGTTAAAACCTATTTCTTCCAATAGAAACTATTCAATAGAGGATATGCAACTAATAAACTAAAATTTGGAAGCGAAAAAAACATATTAAAACAAATAAATTTTATTTGTACTCTTCAAAAAAAGTATATGATATGAATTTTTACCATGTTAATATGGTCATACATTGACCACACTTAAATATTAGTATTGTTAATTGTTCTGTCTTATATTTTATTCATTGATGCAATTGAACCATCATTATCCAAATCATAACAAAGAGTATATCAAGTGATTACAACCATAAAATATCATACAAATCAAAAAAGAAGAAAGAAATGCAACAATTAAACTTTTCGGCCTTTAAAGATTGTTTCATTACAGTCTCTTTAGTTTTGGTTATTTTTATTTTGCTTCAAAACATAGACCTATCTCTCTTGGTTTTTCTTTAAATATATAATCTTTGTAAAGGGTCTTTAAAGTTAGAATATATTAAAAATTAAAAGGCAATTCTTTCTCTTACAAATTCTTTCTCTTACTAAAAGTTTACTTTTTGAAGAATTAAATGATTTAAGGAGCAACGAATGATGTATATTAATAGTAAACCGGCATATAGTTTGCAGAAATATACACTACCATCTTATTCAATTAATAACCCAATATCCTTTATAGTAGCTTTGCTCTTTTTCAAAGATTCATTTGTTCTCAATATTGATGTGTGAATAAAAAGTTATTACTGAAATAACCAAAAGTCATAATTATAGTCAAATAAATGAAATGGAAAAAACACCTTAAAGAAAACAAATAGGGAGAGAAAATGTTAGAGATATAAAAAAAATGTCAACACTTGATAAGAGAAAAGACTGCAGAAGTAATTTTTCATTTGGTTGAAAAGTAAAATCCTTCAACTATTTTCCTTTAGGATTGAACACGAGATGAAAGACAAATGTAAAGGGTTGCAATCTTGTACTCATAATCACAAATTTCAACAAACAGCTAATACTCAATAGAAAAGGAAAAATAACATCTCTTTTTATAACACACCAAATAGAGGAAGATGAGACAGAGAAAGAAGACAATGATATGACACTAAATACTCTATTTTAATGACCAATCTTGTTCGCTCAACTATGAAAAATCTTGTCACAATAGAAATTAATATTAGTAAACATAATTATCTATGCATGGTAAGAAAACCAATTTACTAAAGGAAAAATCCAAACTTAAATCTTGTTATAGAATTTCAAATATGTATCCAAAACCAAATTAGAAACCCAATATTTAGAACCTCTTAAATCTTGGGGCATGATTTTTGGTCACAAATGGTTCTTTTAAATGAAAAAATGAAGAAAAAAAAAATCGGAATGAAAACAAACCTAGTGAATCTATTTACCAAAGTTTTCTCTATATTTGAAAGATGAAAGAATAAGATAATGTCACCGCTTGCTTAAGAGTATTTCATTTGAAAGACATGCATGATAGGTTGATATTTGAGAAAGTGGGGGTACAAATCATCAAAAATAGTATAGTCCTGAAAATGATACAACATAAAAATAATCCAATAATATAGCATTGAAATTACTAAAAAAAAAAAGTTTATTTAAATTCTTTATGTTGTGCTTTTAGATGCTAAATTCACTTCCCAGGAGATGTCAATACATATTTTAAAATTGAACTCAATATATACACATTATTTCATAATGACTAAGTAATAACACTAAAAACCAAATCATTCATGAATTGATAAAGATTATATTGAATTTAAATCAAACACACATATTTTCTCCACCACTCTACTAAGGTTTGTGTGAGAGACGTTATTTCACTTGTTAGGGCTTTAGATTGCTGAACATTTTTCTCTCTCTTTATATAGCAGTATTCCCTGTTTGATAATTGTGTTGTAGAGGCTACTTATTGGAACAAGACACAAGGTTAATCAAGTCTTTTCCTTAAAGAACTCGAATATTACTATGGTTACTAATTTAGCTGATTTGTGCCAAGTGGCACATGACTATTTTATTGAGCTTTTCCAATGACAAGAAAATGTTCAATATCTAGTGCTTAATGTGGTATCTCCTATTGGTACTATTAATAATGTACCTATCACATTTCCCTTCCGGTTTGTAGAATTTAAAGATGCCATGTTTTCCATGAAAGCTGATAAATGTCCCACCTTGATGGTTTTGATTATGGTTTTTACCATAACATCTGGACCATATGTGGTAATGAAAGTTTTCAAGAATGTTGTTTTTGGCTTGAAATTGGTATCTTCCCTACTCAACTAAATTTAACTAATATTGAGTTGATTTCAAAAGGTGATTTTCAAGCATCAATGAAAGAATGAAGGCCTATTACTTTATGTAATGTTATTTACAAATTGGTTGCAAAAGTCCTTGCTAATAGACTTAAAAACATCCCTGATAAGTGTATATTATAAATCTACTTTCATTTTGGGATGTTCCATTCTTGACAATGTTATGGCAGCTATTGAGCTTGTTCAAAATATGAAAAACTAAGACTCGTGGAAATGTATGAAGATGGACATTAGCAAATCATATGATAGAAATTATTGGAATTACCTTTGTGATGTTCTCTTCTATTTGGGTTTCTCTCAAAAGTGGGTCACTTAAATTATGCTTTGTGTCGAGACTGTAAATTACTTTGTGATTGTTAATAGTAACATGGTTATTAGTCCTATCACTTTGAGGAGAGGGTTGCACTAATGCAACGCCTTGCCCTCCAATCATTTTATTATTTGTATTGAAGGACTCTCGACTTTAATCAGACAAGCCGAAAGAATATGAGATATTTATGGAAGGAAGATATGAAGAAATGCTCCTAATATTTCTTATATCCTTTATGCAGATGAATGCTTTTAGTTTTTTAGAGCCAATGACAATGAGGCTCTAACAATGAAGAGCATTCTTGCAACTTATAAAGCTGTTTCAAGACAATGGTTGTTGTTAATGAAGTGGTAGCAGTTAATGATGAAACCTAAAATTTTAATAACATGACTCCTCAAAACTAGATACTTTCCTCATAGTGATTTCCTTAGATCTAGACTTGGACATAACCCCTGTTTGGAAAAGTATATCTAGCGCCAAATTCATTATTATAGGAGGTGATTGTTTGAGTGTATGAGATGGAATTAATATTCCACTATAGGATGAAAGGTGGATAAGTGACTCTAGTGTATTGATTAAACCCCTAGCTTGCATCCAACCTTTAATATTATGACTATCTCAACACCATTACAGTCGCACAAGAACAAATGTCAAAATTCTCCATACACCACTAGGTGAGTTAGTTCAGCAAAATAGAATAATTTGGTGAGGTGAGAAAAATGGCCTATACTAAGTGAATAGTGTGTATTATTTATGTATGAATGAGTTCATTGATAATTCAAATGTAAAACTGATTGGAAATTGGCATATCATCTGGAAAACAAAATTGTCGCCAAAGGTGAAAAGTTTATTGTGGAGGTTGCTTTGCGGTTGCCTCTCGACCATATTTCGATTTCGAGAGCGTGGTGTTAGTTGTCCGATCACTCGTGCCTTATGGGACACAATAGATGAGGATAATATACATCTCCTTTTTAATTTCCCATCTAGCATAAGAATTTGGAAGCTTGTTGACTTATGGAATACCATTAATGCCATGGTCAATTTGCACTAGAAAATTAAGGTCCATGAGTTGCTAGTCTTAGTTTTGCAACAACTCAATATTAATCAATTCAAGAATTGTGCAATCCTATTAGAGAGCTAATTGAAAAAGAGAAATAATAGAGCTAATTGAAAAAGAGAAATAAGGACTTTTATGTTTTTTCATGTCATAACGTAATGGGTTCTAAAATTATCACTTTAAAATAATTTTAATAGTTTAATGATAACATGACAAAAAAAAAAAGAATCTAATCATAAAACAATGAACATATAAGGCATGTTCTTTAATAGACACTTTCAAACAATGAACAAGTTCTAAAACTATCTTTTTGAAACAATTTTCATAGTTTGATGATAATAGAACAGAGAAAATGAATCTAATCATTAAACAATAAGCATATAAGACATATTCTTTAATAGACATTTAATCCCTTATGAGCATGTGTACATATATAGTTAAAAATTTCTTCATAATAAATAAATTCTATTTCAGATCTTGATCAAAATACATTGTAGATGAAATGCCTCTACTAACAAATACATTGCATATAAATAAGTAACAAATAACAAGATAAAAGCTTAATATCATGACTCCTCCAAGCTAGATACTTTCCTCATAGTGATTTTCTCATATTTAGATTTGAACATAACCCCAATTGTGTTTGGATAAGCGTCTCTAGCGCTAGATTCATTATTCGAAGAGGTGGTCGTTTTAGTGTGTTTCTACAATAAGCTATTCTCTACCATCACATTTTCTACAATAAATTGTAGATGCCAGCTAAATATTTCATACAAGCCTAGATTTGATATCACCTAGCTTTCCCATTGTTTTAGTTACTATCTCAACTTTTTTTATTGGTTTGATAGCGCGTAACTCTTGAATGAAAGCGCTTGTTGAAGGTAGACTTGTGAAGCGTTCATTGCAAAAGGGTTTGCTTTTGGAGTTCAAGAAATATTTTGCTAGAAGTTGATCAAAGACTTAATGGAAAGAAGAATTGGACGGTTTTAGATTAGGTTCTTGTTGAAACAACATAATGTGGTATGTTTAATAGGTTGCTAGGTGTTTGGAACGTATTGCATATTTGTTAAATGCTAAAAACTATTAGATTTTATGTAGTTTGATTGTTCCTTGATTTTTGTGTGCCGAAGAATGGCGTCACTAGTTCTACCAAGTTGCAACAAGTGACATATATTGTACCTAGTATTGACAATTTTGACCAAACAGATATTGCTATTATATTATATTGTATCAATTTATTCATTAGTTTAAATTAATGAATATTATTTTTTTAATAAAAAAATATAATAAATAATATTTCTTTGAAAAAATATGAAAAATTTAATTAAAATAATTAAATATATTAATTAGTATTTTATAATCTGTTTATGAAAAAATATAATAATAATAATAATAATAATAATGATGTAATTAAAATAAAGTACCGAGGCAAAAGTAGTAAAATATTGGTATTGAGTGTGACTCTGAGCGAGAAGTCAGTGAATCACTGAATGAGCGATAAACCACCACCGGTCCACCACCTCACTCGATTGGACCGGATGTTTTTGGGCCCAATGAATGTCTCGCAGTATAATAATGAGAAGGAGTAAGTAGTGTTATTGGTATAACGCAAGAAAAGAGTGAACGCAATAGTGTTATTGTTAGTGTCTTTCGTTCTCTCGTTCTCGTGTTTCTGAATATGTCGCTAACAACACTACCTGAAACATTCCCAATTGGTCTAAGGGTTCTCGCCCTTGATGTTGACACAACTCACCATCCCATCCTTCACGCAATGGGTAATCGATTTCAATACCAAGGTAATTACTAACTACTCCTTCAATTCTTTATCAATTCTTGATCATTTCTTCATCAATTCTTTCATTTTCTTTTTCTTTTTCTTTTTTTTTACATTTTATATTTTGTTCCTTCAGTTACCACTTGTTGCATGCCTTCTATTGCATTCAATCTTCTTTCCCAAACAAAATCCTCTTTTGATCTCATAATTGTTGATACTGATATGCAAGAATTGACTACTGTTTATGACTTTCTTGAACATGTTCTCTTATTCCACAAAATTCCTGTTATTTGTAAGTTTAGTTTTTTTTTTATTGTTTCATCTAAAAATGAAACGTACCTATTTACTTACTACTTTTAGGTTTTGTCATCTTGCAGTCATGTCTTCTCACTACTCTACCAATTCTGTCATGGAGGCTATCACAAAAGGTGCTTCTGATTATTTGAGTAAGCCTTTGAAAGAACATGATTTCCAGCATCTGTGGAAGCATGTTATTATTAATAAAAATCAAAATATGAATAAAAATCAAAATATGAATCAAAATCAAAATATGAATATAAATCAAAATATGAATATAAATCAAAATATGAACCCTGTGAACAACAAACGGGGTAGAGAACACCAAATAGATGTTCCAAATGATTATCCACCCCCGACAAAGAAGTTCCGGTGGTCGTGGACTCAACAGATGCATAATCAATTCGTAACAGTGGTCACTGAATTAGGCCTTGATAGTATGATTCATTACAATTCTTTTCTTTTCTTATCCTTCTTTCTATTCTTTAATAATTGAACTTATATTCCGTTCTGTATTTTTCAGATGCAAAGCCTAAACAAATACTCAAAATAATGGATGTTCCTGGTTTAACCCGAGAACATGTTGCTAGTCATTTGCAGGTTCGTTTCTTTATTCCTTCTTACCTTAAACTCCAAATCGTTCATACCTTAAATTCCAAAAATTAAGACATTAAATCGTTTCTTTATTCTTTATTTCTTTATTAACCTTAAATTGCAATACTAATTGACAGAAATTTAAACATAAATTGGAAAAGGGAATGCAAAAACGTGGCAGAAAAAAAATATCGAATTCATCAGTTTTGTCTTTGTCCGTCGAGTCCGTTGAAACACCTATTCACACACTTCACGAACAGAATCAAATACATTCTAACCAAATTTCTAGTAGACAAGAGGAATTTTGCGATACTTCTGACATTTTTGACGACCTTCCAGAAGATTTATCTTCATTGTTTTTTCAACCTTGTCCTTCCACTGAAGTTGAATTTTGCGATTATGATGCTTCTGACATTTTTGACGACCTTCCAGAAGATTTATCTTCAGTTTTTTTTCATCCTTGTCCTCCCACTGAAGTTGAATTTTACGATAATGAAAAATCTGACATTTTTTACGACCTTCCAGAAGACTTATCTTCATTATTTTTTGAACCACGTCCTCCCACTGAAGTTGATATATTCAGTCTGTGAGTCTGTGTTAGTTTAAAAGCTGCTGCTGTCGATAGTAAAAATAATTTGGTCATTCGTTCATTTTCTTTTACTTCTGCTGGACAAAGAAGATGAAAGCAGGCTTTTGAACTAAACATGTAATTAGGCTTATTGTAAAGTATTATTGTGAATCTAACAATGTAACAAAATGTTATTATATCCCACAGTTATTCAGTATTCTTATATTTTTACAGTTATTAAGTGTTCTATTATTTTTGTATTTTTGTATTTTTCTCAATTTATTTTGATTTTGTTTCTAAATGATTTTTTCATCGAGTCCTTGGGTAGAGTGCAATAAACGAAAGGAAAAAAATCTATTAGTGTAAAAGATTATTGTTTTTACATTTTTGTTACTTCTATTATCTATAAAAACACCGCACATATCACAATCTAGCAAATTTATTATTTGTGTTTAATAGAACAAATAAATTAGAGGCAGAGAATCAGATATGTGTCTTTGTTGACGCCACCACTGCAATGCAATATTATTTCTATGAACTACATATGTGACTCATCATTTTGCACATGTGACAAACTTTCTACATTTTTAGAAAGATTGTTTCATTTCTGTTGCTTGAGCATATACTTGGTGTTTTTCTGTTTTTAATTTAAAGGTATAATATGAAAAGATCATAAAATATTTTGCTTTCTATTTGAGGAGTTGTTCCTTTATATTGTTTACCATTCATACTAGTAGTTCTTCATGCTGGCAATGATATTAAATTTGATATTTTTAGTTTTAATTTACTCATATTTAAACACAGTTTATAAGCAGACACAATGTGGTCTTTATGTTTAAAATTATTTTAAATTGTATTGAGGGATGTGTGAAACGAACCAAGAAGCAATAAGGAAGATTAATATCATTTGGAGTTATATTACTCGATTATATTGATCAAGTGATAGTTAATCTTTATAGGAGAATGATGACAACCACTACCTGCTTGAGCTACATGGTTAGGAATCCCTTAAAATTGTTGAAAGAGTTCTGTTCCAACACACTTGGTGGGAGGTAGTTTTGGTTGTGGATTTTCTAACTTCATTGATTTTCCTAACATTCTCTGTCAAAAATTGTAAAAGAGTTGAGAAAGATAACATAAAGAGATTTAAGAAGTTTAGGTTATGTTATTAAAGAGGTAATTATGAATGAATAAGTAGTGTCCATTGGTTTTTCTTGCTCTTTTGCTTCTTCTGGCATGTTACTTTGTTTCTATGGTTTCATTTGAGCATAAAATTAGTGGCTCTTTTGTCAATCTAAAGTAAACACTTCCCAATGTATGTTTGATAATGATATCATAGGTGGAGTGCAATAGACGAAAGGAAAAAATTTATTACTGTAAAAATATTGTTGATTTTATGATGTGAATGTTTAAAATCAAGTGTTAGCCTCATGACATACAATATACTAGATTGGAAGTCTGGACTGTATAATGCAACTCTCAATAAGATATTTCATTTTGCATAATACTCTTGCATTGCATCTCCATACAATTATTTTAGACATTCTTAGGTTAACATGAGAATGAATCCTCTATCTACACTAGAAGTTTGTTCAAATGCCGCTACACAACAATGTTATAGCGCCGCTATAGCCGTTATTTGACTATATATTCTAACTGGTTGTTACTTCACTTAGAATGGGTGCTACAGTCCATCAGTTTCTGAAACATTTTTACAGTAGATGAGCTATTGGATGAGTTGCATGGTGCTCAATACTTCTATAAACTTGATCTCAGATCAGGGTATCATCAAATACTTGTGCAACCAGAAGACAGGTATAAAACTGCAATTGATGCTAGCAAGTTTGTTACTTCACTTGATTTCTCTAAGTATATGTTATATGGTACTTAATGTAAGTTGATTTGTTTTGTAGTTCACCAAGTTTCTCACTGGACTTGCTTATGAGACAAAGTAGGCTTCATATTGATGAGCTCTATCGATAAGGTTAGCATTGTTGAAAGACAATTTTAATGTCTGAACTTGGCCAAGGCTTCGGTGATAGCCAGCAACGTCTCTGCTGTAGGTTTGATACAGCCCCTATTCCAGTCCCCGATGCATCAGTTTCTAGAATGAATAGTTGAGAAAAATCAAGCAGAACAAGTACTAGGGAAGAAGTGATAGCTTGCATCAGCTGAAGTGATCCAATTAAAAACATGTTTTTTTAACAAGTTGGTGAGAGGAACAGTGGTGCTCGCATAAGATTAAAAAATCTTCGGTAGTATCCTGTGAAGCCTAAAAACCCCTCACTCCACCACTGCCATCACTTTAGTTTTTTCCATTCTGACCCCTTCCCTTGATACTATGCGTCCAAGATAATCTATCTCCAACTGACCAAATGAACATTTTTACAATTTAGCAAAATACAGACACATTTTATGTTAGGAACCCAATAATTGGATTCCTAAGAAAGAATGCTTTTATTGAGAACTAGGAGACAAATCTCTCCTCCAAGGGTTTCCCTTTCACAATACAGCTACTACTCTATTCAACAATTGATTACAGTATTCAATAGAGCTTATACTTAGCACTAAAAGTTCATTCAATGATTTAGATCCATAAGCACAAGGTCCAAAATCAACCTCTAACTGTCTTGTGAAATGGATTAGATCTTTATATCATTTGAAACCAAGGTACAACTTCTTGATCTATGTCAATAGAGGTAATAATCAGCGTTATTTTTTAATAGGGCATGATGTTATTTTTTCTTGATTTGGATAAACTCACATATGGAACATAGCTTATACTTAGCACCAAAAGTTCATTAAATGATTTAGCATGAATCATGACCTCAAGACATCTTTGGTGGTGTGTTTGTGATTTTGTTACCATATGATTACAATAATTTACTGCAAAAGATTGCTAGCAAGTTTGTTACTTCACTTGATTTCTAAGCATTTGTTATTTCATACGTAATGTATGTTGATTTCTTTTATAGTTTACTAAGTTGTTCGCTGGACATAAGGTAAAGCTGACAAGGATCCTTTCTATCTTCTTGAAAATCTCTTCTGTTCTTTGTTGTTAATGCTTATGCTTAGATGAAAAGTTAAATGTATTTGTTCTTCAATTTTTAAATAAGAAAAGTATCCAACAAGAATTTAAAAGTTAAATAATAGTAGTATTTGTAATGATGTGGAGGGTGAAGAAATAAGTCATGAACGTGGAAAAAGTGAATCAGATCTTCATGTTATTGAGGATGCATTTTGCATTTCTGATAGAGTTGATGAAATGATAAATACTCCCTCCGTCCTAAACTATTTCTTATTTCTTCCTTTTATGGTTGCAGCAAAGGGTTTCATGGTGAAGTTTGTTGACTGCATATAGAAATCTTTCACATGCTTGGTATACAACATTGTGTCTTTCCTAATTTTATTATCTGTGATTGAAGATTGTTGGCACAAATTGAAGGTACATATTCATATATAATATTAATCAATCACTGCTTCAAAAAGGAGAGAACATTTCTTTCCACACTCTGTAGACACTTTCGCGGTTGCAATTTGACTTGTATTATGAGACATTGCATTTGCAGGTCCTAGCGC
>JBBPBS010000996.1:0-11214 GCA_037974835.1 Cicer judaicum
ATTTTACTAATTATTTATCTTTTGTTATTAACTTTTAAAGAATTTTTTTTAATTTTTTAAATAATTTAATTATCAGTAATATAAAGAAATTCCTATATATATATATATTTAATTTTACTTAAATTTTTTATTAGAAATTAAAAAAAATTAAAGATACCATAATAGTTTTTTTTTGACAAAATACCATTAAAGTTATAAATAACAAACTTCTATATATATTAGAAATGAATAATAATATTCTTATAAATTTTTAAAGATATTAAGCTATTTTATTTACTTAAAAAAACTATTTTAATAACTTTTTGAAGATATTTTATATTCACGAAAAAAATAACAACTAAAACATTTATATAAAAAATTTCTTTTATTTTGTTGCTTATATAAAATATGTTTTTGGGTGTGTTTATAAAAAATTGCTTTAAATCTTAATGTATAACTTATATAACATTTTTAAAAGTAAATGCAGTAAATTCAATATTTTTTTGAAAGGTTTAACTAGTATAAATTCAATATTTTTTTGAAAGGTTTAACTAGTATAAATTCAATATTTTTCATATGTATTAAGTAATAATAATATATATACACGGTGGCCATCTAGAAACTAGTATAGATAAAGCAAAACTACACAATAGGTTTTTTTTTATTCTCTTTACGTTTACTATTTAATTATTTAATTATTTTTATTTATTTTTTAAAACGTAAATGTTATCTTTTACGTATATATTATGATCCAACTATTAGTTTGTTGGAAGGTTTTCTTTGTTTTTCTTATATGGCAGATGAAGAAATTTGGGATTGAAGAGTCTTAGACTAAATTCCTTAATTAACTATTAGAATCTTTCCCCAACTTAATACTATGACCATAAACTGAAGAGTCTTCTTATATTTTATCCATTGTTTCTTTCTGAGGATGGTTATACATTGAGACTATGTAGTAGTGATCTGGAAGCAATTCTCTATAATTGGAGAGATAATAGAGTGTAGCGAATAAATATTATTCCAAATAGAGCTATTACTGATGATGATACTATAGATAATGTATACTGGACCTTAGCCAAGGGTTATGTTGAAAGCTTAGTCTCAACATTTTGAAAGTAAGTTCCTCTTCCATGATTTATTTATTTATTTAAATTGATGCTATTATGTTGATGTTGTTTTCATAATAATAATATATTGTGTGAATATTGTTTCCTATATATGATGGCTTAGGTTGATTGTATTTTTTAATTACTATTGATTGTCCAAAGTCATTAAATTAATCTGGAAATAATGACAGTTGGTTCAACCATAATAGTTGAGTTAAAGGTAGAAGTGGGAAATAGATTAATGAGCAAGTTACTTACATCAACCGCCTTGATAAATTTTGTAACATATGTAGGTCTAAAAATTGATTGATAGATAGTTAGATAAGAAAAGGAATAATCATAATTTTTTTTTACTGCATGAGATATATATTAATTTCATTTACTTCGAGACTTTGTGATATACAGTGAACGTATTTGTCTGATTAATTTAAATGTATATTTCGAATGAATGTCAACTGATTTCTAAAGTTAAACCTATAAAATATGCATGCTTATTAAATTGAGTGATTCTATTTATATTTATATTTGAAGTATATAAAGATTTTTCAAATGATTGAATATTTGTTATGGGTCTAATTTAGTTTACACCAGTTCGAGTGCATTTACATTTATCTTGATTAAAACACGAATTGATTTTGCTGAATTAATATATATTAGATATTGTTTTTTGTCTGATAATTATGAGCTCTATTTTGAAGGTTTAGACGGAATTAAAAAGTTTATAAGAGAAGATTGAGATAAATAGAATGTAACTTTGATTCCGAACCTTATTGGCCAAAGTCATTCAATTTGTCTAAAAATAGTTTGCAGCGTTTGTCATTTTCCTCAATTTACCAATAATAAAGTTGATTCAACCATAACTGTTGAGTTAAAGGTAGAAGTGGGAAAAAAATTAGCGAGAAAGTTACTCATATCATCTGTCTTGGAAAATTTTGTTACATGTATAGATCTAGTAAACAAATTGTGAATGAAAATAAAAATCACTGTATAATTGGCAACATCGGAAACTTAGGTCATATATACCAAATGAATTATAATTGAGAATAAGATAAATAAAAAAAGAGGGAATAAAGAAACTCATAAAATAATTCTCACAGAAGATCAAAAATAAAATCTTACGAAGACCACGAAATAGGAATAAAAAAGCTTAAAAATGAAAATGAATTGAAGATCGAGAATGTTAGGTCAAAAATTGAAATTTATCAAACTCGAAAATGAAAGATCGAATTTGAAAGAACAAATATTACTACTAGAAATAACCTTTTTACTTGTAGATTTTCTTGCTAATTTGAGTTGAAAATTCACGTGAAACAAATTATCTATAGATTTAATAGATATGATATGAAGAAAATACATAGTAAAATAGAAAATTTCATAAGATTTTACATCTGAAAATGGAATTTATAGGAAACCTCTTCAGTAAATTTGCAGTGGGAAAATAGATGATTTTTGGAAATAATGGGAAAAGAAAAAAGGAATATTTTCTAATTTATTGTAATTAGGAATATTTTCTAATTATTTATATTTTTGACAATTCAAAATTGCTAAAACTGAAAAAGATAAATCTGCAACTAAACTTACAACATCCAAATTAATATCGTAAAATAGCAAAATATTTACACATGTGACAAAACTACAAAAATAATAAAATTGAGGTGTTCAGGATACTCATGTCTTTAAAGTTGTAACCAGTGGGCGGATCTTGCACAAAATATTTGGGGAAGCTGAGGAACAATAAGTATTAAGTGAAATATTATAATTGAAATTTTTAGAAGTCATATAGTTTTTTTAAATTATCACACAATTCATACACACTATATAAGTTGAAAAAAATTAGAATTTCAATTTTCACAAGTCACATAACTTTCACAAATCACAATTCACACAATTCAATCAAATAAAATATATCTATTTTATAATTTTCATATTTGTAAAAAAATTTCTTCTTGAAAGAATGTACAGTTTTTGTATGTTTAAATATCGTGTCACTCCTAAAAAAAATACACATATTAATTAAAACAATTCACATTTAAAAAATAGTATCACATTATATTATTAATTTTATTATATTTTAGTAGTATAAATTCTAAGAGAGAGTACAAAGCAAATATAAGAGAGATATATAAGTGGAGAAGAGAAAGACAAAAATTATTCAAAAGGTTTAACAATATTTTAATAATTTATCACAATTATTTTAATAATATATTATTAGTTATTATATATATATAATTTAAAATATAGAGGGTGTCGTGACTTCCTCCGTTAATATGAGTGATTGAATTTGTATTTAATTTAATTAATGTTGATATGTCAATTCGAATTAAAGAACATTTTAACTACAAAACATAAAATGAAATTTCGCATCAAGACGACAACAGATCCACATCGACGACAAAATAAAAAGAATGAAAGAAAAATTAAATATTTGTAATAGTTAGTTTATTTTACATTAATTAATTATTTATTTAATTGATAATTTGATATAATTCACAAATTCTATATTAATAATATTATTCAATTTACTTCTCTCAATTTATTTGATTAGTTGAACTAATTAAGAGCGATAGAAAAAGAAAACGAAGACTAGTAAAAAAAACTACTTTGAAACTTACACAATCGACAATTCATCATCAGTGTGAGTAAAAAGAAAAGCCACGTCAACAATGTTATTATTAATTTATAAATAATTTTTGTTAATTAAATAATGTTTATAAAATATAGAAAATGAAATTGCATGAGAATTTTTTTGTTCCATTAAGCAGAACGAGAGATACTAAGCATAATCATAGTGATGCAATTTACATATATCAATCAAAATTAAATTACCTTGTAAAAAGAGTAATGTATATACAAGATCTAAAAATAATGTGATATGGCTTCTTTCAATCTTGAATCTTAAATAAGATAAATGAAAAAATAAAAGATAATTTTATTAATATTTTAAATGATAAATAATAATTAAAAAAAAAAAATTACACGTATATTAGATAAAGTATTTTGGATTCGGTGAAATCTTTTCTTTGATTCAGGTGTGTGAATAATTCTTAGAACTCTCTCATTTTGAATCAAATTTTTGTGAAATTGCACCTCAAGAGATCATCAAAACAAAATAATCTCTTGACACTAACCACACATCACATCAAATATTTCTCCGAAGAGTCACCGGATGGTAGTGACGATGATAGTGTTGTTCCCTACTCATAAGTCGTTTAACTGAAAATCCATCATTCACCCATTTTGAGGATCCTTACTATCTTTTGAAAGAGAAAAATAAACTAACTAATAACGAACTAACAAATTCTAACACCCTAATTAGCAACTCAACTATTAACTATTAACAAGTTTTTTTTATTTTAATCATTATATATGATATAATATGATACTATTTTTTAATTGTGAATTGTTTTAATTAAAAATTTTTTTTGACAAAGATGAAAATTATAAAATGGATATATTTTATTTGATTGAATTGTGTGAATTGTGAAAATTGTGACTTGTAAAAATTAAAATTCTAATTTTTTTTTAACTTGTCTACTATGTATGAATTGTGTGATACTCTAAAAAAAAACTATATGACTTTTAAAAATTTCAATTATAATATATAAATTTCAATTATAACATTTCAGTTAATGCTTGTCGCTCTCCGGCTCTCCCAAATATTTTGTACAAGATCCGCCACTGGCCAATGGTTATGTTCGAAAGCTTAGTTTCAACATTTTGAAAGTAAGGTCCTCTTCTATGATTTATTTATTTAAATTGATGCTATTATGTTGATGTTCTTTTCATAATAATAATATATTGTGTGAATATTGATTTCTTTATATGATGCTGAGGTTGATTGTATTTTTTTAATTATTATTGATTGTCCAGAATCATTAAATTAATCTAGAAATAGTTTGTAACCTTTGTCATTTCCTTCAATTTACAAATAAGACAGTTGATTCAACGATAATAATTGAGTTAAAGGTAGAAGTGAGAAATAGATTAATGAGCATGTTACTTACATCAATCGCCTTGGAAAATTTTATAATATAGGTAGATCTAGAAATTGATAGATAGATAGTAAGATGAGAAATGGAATAACCACTATTATTATTTTTTTTTAATTGTTTGAGGCATATATTAATTTCATTAACTTCAAGACTTTGTGACATATAATGAGCCTATTTATTTGGTTAATTTAAACGTATATTTGAAATGAATGTTGATTAAACTGAGTGATTCTATAAATATGTATATTTGAAGTATATAAATATTGTTTTTAGTTTGATATTTTATAAGCTCAATTTTGAAGGTTTAGATGGAATTAAAATGTTTTTAAGAGAAGTTTGAGATAAATAGGGTGTGACTTTATTCCAACCTTGTTCCACAAGTGTTGAATCATAAATAATATAGACACTAGACAAGTTAGAGGATCATTTTTCTAAGGAATATAGCCAGAAAAGGTTGAAGTGAATACAAATTAAAGAGTAAGATATTTCAAAACTTTGTGATAGATGATGAACTTCTTTTTTTCAAATTGAAGTGAATGCACTTTTGTTTATATATTGCAACTTTCTCTGTTACTTTTGGGTGCCGAAGCCTTTGAATGAGGGTCAAATAGCTTCTAAATACATACAATAAGCTAGATGATAATTTTTCTATGGTAAATAGCTAGAACATTATTCTTCTAAAAGTAAATTCGATTTATCTTGAAACTATAGTTTGTGGAGTACTATATGTTTTATCTAGTAGCCTATTTTGTGAAACAAAGGTATAATTTGTATATATACTTGTTAATTACGATATGCCTTTCCTAAATATTTGTTGTTCAAATGTGTTTATTTTTTTATTTTTCATGTGCATGGTTCTGTAGTAGTTTCAATTTGTCTGTTGTAAAAATTGTGAGTTCTATAAATTTGTGTGTCTTCTTTTATATCTATATAATTTCAACATATACAATGTTAATTTTCAGGTGTGAATGCATAGTCTTGAGAAACAACTAAGGAAGTGTAAGAGAAAGAAGAATTTGAGGCAACATTGGTTTGAACTAGTTAGGATTTTAGATTGAAAATTGTCCATGTGACATGAATTTTTTTGATGTACTTTGCCATAAACCTCATTTTTTAGAAAGTTTTTGTTGACTTGAATGAAGTTATATTGTCTTCTCTCTCTAACGTAGCTCCATTGGTCAACTATGATATTATATGTATGATGTTTTAATAATAATAATAATAGATTGGGTGAAAATTGTTTCCTATATATGATGGCTTAGGCTGATTGTATTTTTTAATTACTATTTATTGGTCAAAGTTATTCAATTTGTCTATAAATAGTTTGCAATGTTTGGCATTTTCCTCAATTTACCAATAATACAGTTGATTCAACCATAATAGTTGAGTTAAAGGTAGAAATGGAAGAAAAAAAATTAGTGAGCAAGTTACTCATATCATCCGACTTGGAAAATTTTGTTACATATATAGATCTATAGTAAACAAATTGTGAATAAAAATAAAAATCACTGTATAATTGCCAACATCGGAAACTTAGGTCACATATACCAAACGAATTATGAACGAGAATAAGATAAATAAATAAAAGAGGGAATAAAGAAACTCATAAAATAATTCTCACTAGAAGATCAAAAATAAAATCTTACGAAGACCATAAAATAGGAATAAAAAAGCTTGAAAATGGAAATGAATTGAAGATCGAGAATGTTATGTTAAAAATTGAAATTTATCAAGCTCGAAAATGAAAGATCGAATTTGAAAGAACAAATATTACTACTAGAAATAACCTTTGTACTTGTAGATTTTTTGCTAATTTGAGTTGAAAATTCACGTGAAACAGATTATCTATAGATTTAATAGATATAATATGAAGAAAATACATAGTAAAATAGAAAATTTTATAACGTTTTACATTTGGAAATGAAATTTGTAGGAAACTTCTTCAGTAAATTTGCAATGGGAAAATAGATGATTTTTGGAAATAATGGAAAAAGAAAAAAAAAGAATATTTTCTAATTTATTGTAGTTAGAAATTTATTGTAATTAAATATTTGAAATTTATTTATTTATTTAAAATGTCAACATGGAACACGTGAAGAGAATAACTCATAACGTAAAATTGAAGCGAAATAATTAACTCTTTAATTTAAGAATATAATTTTATTTTGACGAAATACCGTTAAAGTTATAAGGAATAACAAACTTCTATATATATGAAAAATAATATTAAATGTTTGAATAATAAAAGATATTTTTTTAAAGAAAAAAAAAAGATATTAGATTTGAAATAAAAGATAAAGATAAAGTATTAGTATAGTCAAATAGTCAAATAGTGAAATAAAAGATTGGTATTTAAGTTGAAGTAGTACATACTACATAGAATAGAAGTACAGGAAGAAGATTGGTGGTGCGTTAATTTTGGATTCGGAAGAAGAATTGCAAGTATGGCTCCTCGATCAAGAGTGACTTTACCTGAAGATCTAATCGCTGAGATCCTTTCATTGCTATCAGCGAAATCTATACTTCGATTCAGGTGTGTGAATAATTCTTGGAACTCTCTGATTTTGAATCCAACTTTTGTGAAATTGCACCTGAAGAGATCATCAAAAGAAGATGCACTCTTCACACTAACAACACATCACATCAAATATGATTTTGATAACTCCCCCTATGCTAGTGAAGATGATTTTGAGCACGGTTATAGTGTTGTTCCATACTCAATAAGTCGTTTAATTGAAAACCCATCGTTCACCCATTTTGAGAATCCTTACTATTACTTGAACGACAAAGGTTGCTCCACTATGATTGGTACCTGTAATGGATTGATTCTTTTGTCTGATAATTCTAAGTCTGGTAGGTCTCATCAATACTTTTTCAATTTATGGAACCCTGCAACCAAGAAAGTATCTCCAAAGTTTGGGTATTTTCGTGATTCTCGTGGTGAAACTTTTGGCTTCTCATTTGGTTGTGATAATTCAAGTTACACATATAAAGTTGTGGCGTCTCGTTATCTTCCTGATCAATTGTCAACTGAGGTCAGAGTTCTGAGTTTGGGGGAAAATTTTTGGAGAAATTTGGAAAGTTTCCCTGTTATTCCTCTTGATTTGAACTCTAAAGGCACTTATGTTTATTTGAATGACACTCTTAATTGGTTGGCTCTCCACAATTACTTTGATTATAAAATTAAGAATGCTGACCATGTTAATGGTATTTCAGCTAAGCAGTTTGTGATTGTTTCTCTTCAACTGGGGACTGAGACATACAACCAATATCTACTGCCTCCTGGCATTGATGATAAAGTTTTACCTTCATCTCCAACTATTAGCTTGTTGGGAGGTTTCCTTTGTTTTTCTTATTCTTACAACAAAACTGATTTTGTTATATGGCAGATGAACAAATTTGGGATTCAAGATTCTTGGACTCAATTTCTTAAAATTAGCTATCACGATCTTTCCCCAGCCTATGCCTTTAACGATACACTCAAGTATTATCGTATATTGTTTCCATGTCTTCTTTCTCAGGATGGTTATACACTCATATTACGTACTAGTGATGTAAAAGCAATTCTCTATAATTGGAGAGATAATCGAGTGAAGCCAATAAATATTATTCCGAGTAGAACTCTTATTGATGATGATACTATAGATGTTGTAGAGTGGAGCTTAGCCAAGGGTTATGTTCAAAGCATAGCTCCAACATTTTGGAAGTAAGTTCCTCTTCCATCATCTATTTATTTAAATTCATGTTATTATGTTTATGCTGTTTTTATAATAACAATATATTGTGTGAATATTGTTTCCTATATATCATGGCTTAGGTTGATTGTATTTTTAAATTACTTTATATTGTCTTGATTCATTGAGTTTGTAACCTATGCCATTTCCTTCAATTTACCAATAATGGCAGTTTGTTCAACTATAACACTTGAGTTAAAGGAAGAAGTGGGAAATAGATTGACGAGCAACCGCCTTGGAAAGTTTTAATACACATGTAGATCTAGAAATTGATAGATAGACGAGAAAAGGAATAACTATTATTATTTTTTTATTGTTTGAGGCATACATTAATATTTTTTTTTACTTCAAAATTTTGTGACATATAATGAGTATATTTGTCTTGTTAATCTAAACGTACATTTGAAATGAATGTCAAAACTGACTTATAAATACACAAACTATGCACCCCCAACTAAAACGAGTGATTCTATTTATATGTATATTTGAGATATATAAAGATTTTGCAAATAATTGGATATATTTTTTGGTCTGATTTTGTTTACACATGTTCAAGTGCATTTATATTGATTTTGTATAGAGTATGGATTGATTTTATTCAATTAATATATATATCGGATATTATTTGTGCTCTGATATTTTATAAGCTCAATTTTGAAGGTTTATATGAGAAGTTTGAGATAAATAGGGTGTAACTTTGATTTCAAACCTTATTCCACAAGTGTTAAATCATAAATATAGACAGTAGATAAGTTAAGGGATCATTTTCTAAGGAAAACAACTAGAAATTGTTGAAGTGAATACAAATTAATGAGCAAGATACTTCTTAATTTTGTGACAGATGACGAACTTCTTTTTTTCAAATTGAATTGAATGTACTTTTATTTATATATTCCATCTTTCTTTGTTATTTTTGGGTGATGAAGCTTTTGAATGAGTGTCAAATTGCTTCTAAATACACATAATAAGCTGTAGGATAATTTTTCTATGGTAAGTAGCTAGAACATTATTCTTCTAAAAGTAAGTTTAATTTATCTTGATATTATAGTTTTTGGAGTACTATTTGTTTTATCTAATAGCGTGTTTTGTGAAAGAAAGATATACCGGAGATATATACTTCTTAAATCACCATATGCCTTTTCTAAATATTTGTTGTTCAAATGTTTTTATTTTTATTTTTTCATGTGCATGGTAATGTATGAGTTTCAATTTGCCTAATATAAAAATAGCAAGTTCTTTAAATTTGTGTGCCTTCTTTTACATCCATATGTTTTTAACAACTACAATGTTGATTTTCATGTGGAAATCCAGAGATTGGAGGAAGAACAACTAGAACCAGAAGAGTGTCAGAAAAAGAAGAATTTGAAGCAACATGGTTTGAATTAGTTAAAATTTTAGAATCAAAATTGTCTATGTGGTTTGAGACATTATTATTATTATTATTATTATTATTATTATTATTATTATTATTATTATTATATTTGTAATGTACTTTATCATAAACCTGGTTTTTAAGAAAAACTTTGTTGAATTGCATGTTAAAATACCTTATTAAATGGAAGTTTGAACTTCTTTTACTCTTTCGTGTTTAACTTAGCTTGATTGGTCATATATATAAAAGTAGGAGGTTCAAGAGTTCGAAATTTAAAAACTAACATAACTACTAACTTAGTAATTTTCCTCGTTAAAAATAATCATCAATTTTAGAATGAAATTTGTCTTTGATGATTTTGTTATGTGACTAATATGGAGAAAGTACAATATAATTCACAAACAATTTTACAATTGTTCATGTGATGGAAAGCCTTATTAACACCACTCTTTAATTTCTTCTTTGTTTTTGTTTTTTCCCCTCAACTTCTCTTTCATTTGAGATAACTTATATTTTATCGTTTACAACTTTTTGAGATGTGTTTGGGGATTAGATAGTGCATTACCATTGTTGATGTGTATACTAGTTTGTATTCAAATCACTCTTCTTTGAAAGATGATGGATTTAATATTATGTTTATCTTTTGAAAAGTTAACTATGTATTGATTAATGTATTCTCAACAATTTGCCACCTTTTTAAGTCAAAATATAACGAAGGTACTTCCAAAATTTAAAAATGGACAAGGAAAACAGTTTGGTGTTTGAGATATTACACATAAGCAAAATTAAAAGAAATTTTTGTGTGACTATTTATAATTATGTTATTTAAGTGATTTTGTCGTAGTTTGTCTCATTTCGAGAAATTATCACGTATTTGGAGGTATTTTAAGTCTAATGTTGGTTTTGGTCTTAAAAATATTTGATTGCATGTGTTTAATATAACCAATTTAATATGTAGACTAAAGCTGTAAACCAGAACAAAATGAAACATATTTAATAAAACTTATAATAATACCAACTTTGTCATATTT
>JBBPBS010000999.1:0-26852 GCA_037974835.1 Cicer judaicum
TGTTTTGTGTCATTGGATGAACATTTTGGTCATTTTCGTCCTCCCTAAACTTAATCTTGTTCAATTAGGGTTTCTAACCAATATTGTGCATCCAATAGGTGTTTTTGTATCATTAGATGAACAATTAGGTCATTTTCGTCCTCCCTAAACTTAATCTTGTCCAATTAGGGTTTCTAACCAATCATGTGCATCCAATAGGTTTTTTTGTGTCATTGGATGCACAATTAGGTCATTTTCGTCCTCCCTAGGCTAATTCTTGTCCAATTAGGGTTTTTAACCAATCTTGTGCATCCAATAGGTGTTTTGTGTCATTGGATGAACATTTTAGGTCATTTTCGTCCTCCCTAAACTTAATCTTGTCCAATTAGGGTTTCTAACCAATATTGTGCATCCAATAGGTGTTTTTGTATCATTTGATTAACAATTAGGTCATTTTCGTCCTCCCTAGGCTAATTCTTATCAAATTAGGGTTTTTAACCAATCTTGTGCATCCAATAGGTGTTTTGTGTCATTGGATGAACATTTAGGTCATTTTCGTCCTCCCTAAACTTAATCTTGTCCAATTAGGGTTTCTAACCAATCATGTGCATCCAATAGGTTTTTTTGTGTCATTGATGAACAATTAGGTCATTTTCGTCCTCCCTAGGCTAATTCTTGTCCAATTAGGGTTTTTAAGCAATCTTGTGCATCCAATAGGTGTTTTTGTGTCATTGGATGAACATTTACGTCATTTTCTTCCAACCTAGGCTAATTCTTGTCCAATTAGGGTTTTTAACCAATCTTGTGCATCCAATAGGTGTTTTTGTGTCATTGGATGAATATTTATGTCATTTTCGTCCTCCTTACACTTAATCTTGTCCAATTAGGGTTTTTGACCAATCTTGTGCATCCAATAGGTGTTTTGTGTCATTGGATGAACATTTAGGTCATTTTCGTCCTCCCTAAACTTAATCTTGTCCAATTAGGGTTTCTAACCAATCATGTGCATCCAATAGGTTTTTTTGTGTCATTGGATGAACATTTAGGTCATTTTCGTCCTCCCTAGGCTAATTCTTGTCCAATTAGGGTTTCTAACCAATCTTGTACTTCCAATAGGTGTTTTTGTGTCATTGGATAAACATTTACGTCATTTTCTTCCAACCTAGGCTAATTCTTGTCCAATTAGGGTTTTTAAACAATTTTGTGCATCCAATAGGTGTTTTTGTGTCATTGGATGAATATTTATGTCATTTTCGTACTCCCTACACTTAATCTTGTCCAATTAGGGTTTCTAACCAATTTTGTGCATCCAATAGGTGTTTTTATATCATTGGATGAACAATTAGGTCATTTACGTCCTCCCTAGGCTAATTCTTGTCCAATTAGGGTTATTAACCAATCTTGTGCATCCAACAGGTGTTTTGTGTCATTGGATGAACATTTAGGTCATTTTCATCCTCCCTAAACTTAATCTTGTCCAATTAGGGTTTTTAACCAATCTTGTGCATCCAATAGGTGCTTTTGTGTCATAGGATGAATATTTATGTCATTTTCGTCCTCCTTACACTTAATCTTGTCCAATTAGGGTTTTTAACCAATCTTGTGCATCCAATAGGTGTTTTGTGTCATTGGATGAACATTTAGTTTATTTTCGTCCTCCCAAAACTTAATCTTGTCCAATTAGGGTTTCTAACCAATTTTGTGCATCCAATAGGTGTTTTTGTATCATTGGATAAACAATTTGGTCATTTTCGTCCTCCCTAAACTTAATCTTGTCCAATTAGGGTTTCTAACAAATCTTGTGTATCCAATAGATGTTTTGTGTCATTGGATGAACATTTAGGTCATTTTCGTCCTCCCTAAACTTAATCTTGTCCAATTAGGGTTTCTAACCAATATTGTGCATCCAATAGGTGTTTTTGTATCATTTGATGAACAATTAGTTCATTTTCGTCCTCCCTAAACTAAATCTTGTCCAATTAGGGTTTCTAACCAATCATGTGCATCCAATAGGTTTTTTTGTGTCATTGGATGCACAATTAGGTCATTTTCGTCCTCCCTAGGCTAATTCTTGTCCAATTAGGGTTTTTAACCAATCTTGTGCATCCAATAGGTGTTTTGTGTCATTGGATGAACATTTTAGGTCATTTACGTCCTCCCTAAACTTAATCTTGTCCAATTAGGGTTTCTAACCAATATTGTGCATCCAATAGGTGTTTTTGTATCATTTGATGAACAATTAGGTCATTTTCGTCCTCCCTAGGCTAATTCTTGTCCAATTAGGGTTTTTAACCAATCTTGTGCATTGAATAGGTGTTTTTGTGTCATTGGATGAATATTTATGTCATTTTCGTCCTCCTTACACTTAATCTTGTCCAATTAGGGTTTTTAACCAATCTTGTGCATCCAATAGGTGTTTTGTGTCATTGGATGAACATTTAGGTCATTTTCGTCCTCCCTAAACTTAATCTTGTCCAATTAGGGTATCTAACCAATCATGTGCATCCAATAGGTTTTTTTGTGTCATTCGATGAACATTTAGGTCATTTTCGTCCTCCCTAGGCTAATTCTTGTCCAATTAGGGTTTCTAACCAATCTTGTACTTCCAATAGGTGTTTTTGTGTCATTGGATGAACATTTACGTCATTTTCTTCCAACCTAGGCTAATTCTTGTCCAATTAGGGTTTTTAACCAATCTTGTGCATTGAATAGGTGTTTTTGTGTCATTGGATGAATATTTATGTCATTTTCGTCCTCCTTACACTTAATCTTGTCCAATTAGGGTTTTTAACCAATCTTGTGCATCCAATAGGTGTTTTGTGTCATTGGATGAACATTTAGGTCATTTTCGTCCTCCCTAAACTTAATCTTGTCCAATTAGGGTTTCTAACCAATCATGTGCATCCAATAGGTTTTTTTGTGTCATTGGATGAACAATTAGGTCATTTTCGTCCTTCCTAGGCTAATTCTTGTCCAATTAGGGTTTTTAACCAATCTTGTGCATCCAATAGGTGTTTTGTGTCATAGGATGAACATTTAGGTCATTTTCGTCCTCCCTAGGCTAATTCTTGTCCAATTTGGGTTTCTAACCAATCTTGTACTTCCAACAGGTTTTTTGTGTCATTGGATGAACATTTAGGTCATTTTCGTCCTCCCTAAACTTAATCTTGTCCAATTAGGGTTTTTAACCAATCTTGTGCATCCAATAGGTGTTTTGTGTCATTGGATGAACATTTAGGTCATTTTCGTCCTCCCTAAACTTAATCTTGTCCAATTAGGGTTTCTAACCAATCATGTGCATCCAATAGGTTTTTTTGTGTCATTGGATGCACAATTAGGTCATTTTCGTCCTCCCTAGGCTAATTCTTGTCCAATTAGGATTTTTAAGCAATCTTGTGCATCCAATAGGTGTTTTGTGTCATTGGATGAACATTTAGGTCATTTTCGTCCTCCCTAGGCTAATTCTTGTCCAATTTGGGTTTCTAACCAATCTTGTACTTCCAACAGGTTTTTTGTGTCATTGGATGAACATTTAGGTCATTTTCGTCCTCCCTAAACTTAATCTTGTCCAATTAGGGTTTTTAACCAATCTTGTGCATCCAATAGGTGTTTTGTGTCATTGGATGAACATTTAGGTCCTTTTCGTCCTCCCTAAACTTAATCTTGTCCAATTAGGGTTTCTAACCAATCATGTGCATCCAATAGGTTTTTTTGTGTCATTGGATGCACAATTAGGTCATTTTCGTCCTCCCTAGGCTAATTCTTGTCCAATTAGGGTTTTTAACCAATCTTGTGCATCCAATAGGTGTTTTGTGTCATTGGATGAACATTTTAGGTCATTTTCGTCCTCCCTAAACTTAATCTTGTCCAATTAGGGTTTCTAACCAATATTGTGCATCCAATAGGTGTTTTTGTATCATTTGATGAACAATTAGGTCATTTTCGTCCTCCCTAGGCTAATTCTTGTCCAATTAGGGTTTTTAACCAATCTTGTGCATCCAATAGGTGTTTTTGTGTCATTGGATGAATATTTATGTCATTTTCGTCCTCCTTACACTTAATCTTGTCCAATTAGGGATTTTAACCAATCTTTTGCATCCAATAGGTGTTTTGTGTCATTGGATGAACATTTAGGTCATTTTCGTCCTCCCTAAACTTAATCTTGTCCAATTAGGGTTTCTAACCAATCATGTGCATCCAATAGGTTTTTTTGTGTCATTGGATGAACAATTAGGTCATTTTCGTCCTCCCTAGGCTAATTCTTGTCCAATTAGGGTTTCTAACCAATCTTGTACTTCCAACAGGTGTTTTGTGTCATTGGATGAACATTTAGGTCATTTTCGTCCTCCCTAAACTTAATCTTGTCCAATTAGGGTTTCTAACCAATCATGTGCATCCAATAGGTTTTTTTGTGTCATTGGATGAACATTTAGGTCATTTTCGTCCTCCCTAGGCTTATGCTTGTCCAATTAGGGTTTCTAACCAATCTTGTGCATCCATTAGGTGTTTTTGTGTCATTGGATGAACAATTAGGTCATTTTCGTCCTCCCTAGGCTAATTCTTGTCCAATTAGGGTTTCTAACCAATCTTGTGCATCCAATAGGTGTTTTGTGTCATTGGATGAACATTTAGGTCCTTTTCGTCCTCCCTAGGCTAATTCTTGTCCAATTAGGGTTTTTAACCAATCTTGTGCATCTAATAGGTGTTTTATGTCATTGGATGAACATTTAGGTCATTTTCGTCCTCCCTACACTTAATCTTGTCCAATTAGGGTTTTTTTAACCAATCTTGTGCGTCTAATAGGTTTTTTGTGTCATTGGATGAACATTTACGTCATTTTCGTCCTCCCTAAACTTAATCTTGTTCAATTAGGGTTTCTAAACAATCTTGTGCATCCAATAGGTGTTTTTGTGTCCTTGGATGAACAATTAGATCATTTTCGTCCTCGCTAGGCTAATTCTTGTCCCATTAGGGTTTTTTACCAATATTGTGCATCCAATAGGTGTTTTTGTGTCCTTGGATGAACAATTATGTCATTTTCGTCATCCCTAGGCTAATTCTTGTCCAATTAGGGTTTTTTACCAATCATGTGCATCCAATAGGTGTTTTGTGTCATTGGATGAACATTTAGGTCATTTTCGTCCTCCCTAGGCTAATTCTTGTCCAATTAGGGTTTCTAACCAATCTTGTGCATCCAATAGGTGTTTTTGTGTCATTGGATGAACATTTACGTCATTTTCTTCCAACCTAGGCTAATTCTTGTCCAATTAGGGTTTTTAACCAATCTTGTGCATCCAATAGGTGTTTTTGTGTCATTGGATGAATATTTATGTCATTTTCGTCCTCCTTACACTTAATCTTGTCCAATTAGGGTTTTTGACCAATCTTGTGCATCCAATAGGTGTTTTGTGTCATTGGATGAACATTTAGGTCATTTTCGTCCTCCCTAAACTTAATCTTGTCCAATTAGGGTTTCTAACCAATCATGTGCATCCAATAGGTTTTTTTGTGTCATTGGATGAACATTTATGTCATTTTCGTCCTCCCTAGGCTAATTCTTGTCCAATTAGGGTTTCTAACCAATCTTGTACTTCCAATAGGTGTTTTTGTGTCATTGGATAAACATTTACGTCATTTTCTTCCAACCTAGGCTAATTCTTGTCCAATTAGGGTTTTTAAACAATTTTGTGCATCCAATAGGTGTTTTTGTGTCATTGGATGAATATTTATGTCATTTTCGTACTCCCTACACTTAATCTTGTCCAATTAGGGTTTCTAACCAATTTTGTGCATCCAATAGGTGTTTTTATATCATTGGATGAACAATTAGGTCATTTACGTCCTCCCTAGGCTAATTCTTGTCCAATTAGGGTTATTAACCAATCTTGTGCATCCAACAGGTGTTTTGTGTCATTGGATGAACATTTAGGTCATTTTCATCCTCCCTAAACTTAATCTTGTCCAATTAGGGTTTTTAACCAATCTTGTGCATCCAATAGGTGCTTTTGTGTCATAGGATGAATATTTATGTCATTTTCGTCCTCCTTACACTTAATCTTGTCCAATTAGGGTTTTTAACCAATCTTGTGCATCCAATAGGTGTTTTGTGTCATTGGATGAACATTTAGGTTATTTTCGTCCTCCCAAAACTTAATCTTGTCCAATTAGGGTTTCTAACCAATTTTGTGCATCCAATAGGTGTTTTTGTATCATTGGATGAACAATTTGGTCATTTTCGTCCTCCCTAAACTTAATCTTGTCCAATTAGGGTTTCTAACAAATCTTGTGTATCCAATAGATGTTTTGTGTCATTGGATGAACATTTAGGTCATTTTCGTCCTCCCTAAACTTAATCTTGTCCAATTAGGGTTTCTAACCAATATTGTGCATCCAATAGGTGTTTTTGTATCATTTGATGAACAATTAGTTCATTTTCGTCCTCCCTAAACTAAATCTTGTCCAATTAGGGTTTCTAACCAATCATGTGCATCCAATAGGTTTTTTTGTGTCATTGGATGCACAATTAGGTCATTTTCGTCCTCCCTAGGCTAATTCTTGTCCAATTAGGGTTTTTAACCAATCTTGTGCATCCAATAGGTGTTTTGTGTCATTGGATGAACATTTTAGGTCATTTACGTCCTCCCTAAACTTAATCTTGTCCAATTAGGGTTTCTAACCAATATTGTGCATCCAATAGGTGTTTTTGTATCATTTGATGAACAATTAGGTCATTTTCGTCCTCCCTAGGCTAATTCTTGTCCAATTAGGGTTTTTAACCAATCTTGTGCATTGAATAGGTGTTTTTGTGTCATTGGATGAATATTTATGTCATTTTCGTCCTCCTTACACTTAATCTTGTCCAATTAGGGTTTTTAACCAATCTTGTGCATCCAATAGGTGTTTTGTGTCATTGGATGAACATTTAGGTCATTTTCGTCCTCCCTAAACTTAATCTTGTCCAATTAGGGTATCTAACCAATCATGTGCATCCAATAGGTTTTTTTGTGTCATTCGATGAACATTTAGGTCATTTTCGTCCTCCCTAGGCTAATTCTTGTCCAATTAGGGTTTCTAACCAATCTTGTACTTCCAATAGGTGTTTTTGTGTCATTGGATGAACATTTACGTCATTTTCTTCCAACCTAGGCTAATTCTTGTCCAATTAGGGTTTTTAACCAATCTTGTGCATTGAATAGGTGTTTTTGTGTCATTGGATGAATATTTATGTCATTTTCGTCCTCCTTACACTTAATCTTGTCCAATTAGGGTTTTTAACCAATCTTGTGCATCCAATAGGTGTTTTGTGTCATTGGATGAACATTTAGGTCATTTTCGTCCTCCCTAAACTTAATCTTGTCCAATTAGGGTTTCTAACCAATCATGTGCATCCAATAGGTTTTTTTGTGTCATTGGATGAACAATTAGGTCATTTTCGTCCTTCCTAGGCTAATTCTTGTCCAATTAGGGTTTTTAACCAATCTTGTGCATCCAATAGGTGTTTTGTGTCATAGGATGAACATTTAGGTCATTTTCGTCCTCCCTAGGCTAATTCTTGTCCAATTTGGGTTTCTAACCAATCTTGTACTTCCAACAGGTTTTTTGTGTCATTGGATGAACATTTAGGTCATTTTCGTCCTCCCTAAACTTAATCTTGTCCAATTAGGGTTTTTAACCAATCTTGTGCATCCAATAGGTGTTTTGTGTCATTGGATGAACATTTAGGTCATTTTCGTCCTCCCTAAACTTAATCTTGTCCAATTAGGGTTTCTAACCAATCATGTGCATCCAATAGGTTTTTTTGTGTCATTGGATGCACAATTAGGTCATTTTCGTCCTCCCTAGGCTAATTCTTGTCCAATTAGGATTTTTAAGCAATCTTGTGCATCCAATAGGTGTTTTGTGTCATTGGATGAACATTTAGGTCATTTTCGTCCTCCCTAGGCTAATTCTTGTCCAATTTGGGTTTCTAACCAATCTTGTACTTCCAACAGGTTTTTTGTGTCATTGGATGAACATTTAGGTCATTTTCGTCCTCCCTAAACTTAATCTTGTCCAATTAGGGTTTTTAACCAATCTTGTGCATCCAATAGGTGTTTTGTGTCATTGGATGAACATTTAGGTCCTTTTCGTCCTCCCTAAACTTAATCTTGTCCAATTAGGGTTTCTAACCAATCATGTGCATCCAATAGGTTTTTTTGTGTCATTGGATGCACAATTAGGTCATTTTCGTCCTCCCTAGGCTAATTCTTGTCCAATTAGGGTTTTTAACCAATCTTGTGCATCCAATAGGTGTTTTGTGTCATTGGATGAACATTTTAGGTCATTTTCGTCCTCCCTAAACTTAATCTTGTCCAATTAGGGTTTCTAACCAATATTGTGCATCCAATACGTGTTTTTGTATCATTGGATGAATAATTAGGTCATTTTCGTCCTCCCTAGGCTAATTCTTGTCCAATTAGGGTTTTTAACCAATCTTGTGCATCCAATAGTTGTTTTGTGTCAATGGATGAAAATTTAGGTCATTTTCGTTCTCCCTAGGCTTATCCTTGTCCAATTAGGGTTTTTAACCAATCTTGTGCATCCAATAGGTGTTTTGTGTCATTGGATGAACATTTAGGTCATTTTCGTCCTCCCTAATCTAATTCTTGTCCAATTTGGGTTTCTAACCAATCTTGTACTTCCAACAGGTGTTTTGTGTCATTGGATGAACATTTAGGTCATTTTCGTCCTCCCTAAACTTAATCTTGTCCAATTAGGGTTTTTAACCAATCTTGTGCATCCAATAGGTGTTTTCGTGTCATTGGATGAATATTTATGTCATTTTCGTCCTCCGTACACTTAATGTTGTCCAATTAGGGTTTTTAACCAATCTTGTGCATCCAATAGGTGTTTTGTGTCATTGGATTAACATTTAGGTCATTTTCGTCCTCCCTAAACTTAATCTTGTCCAATTAGGGTTTCTAACCAATCATGTGCATCCAATAGGTTTTTTTGTGTCATTGGATGCACAATTAGGTCATTTTCGTCCTCCCTAGGCTAATTCTTGTCCAATTAGGGTTTTTAACCAATCTTGTGCATCCAATAGGTGTTTTGTGTTATTGGATGAACATTTTAGGTCATTTTCGTCCTCCCTAAACTTAATCTTGTCCAATTAGGGTTTCTAACCAATATTGTGCATCCAATAGGTGTTTTTGTATCATTGGATGAATAATTAGGTCATTTTCGTCCTCCCTAGGCTAATTCTTGTCCAATTAGGGTTTTTAACCAATCTTGTGCATCCAATAGGTGTTTTGTGTCAATGGATGAACAATTAGGTCATTTTCGTCCTCCCTAGGCTAATTCTTGTCCAATTAGGGTTTTTAACCAATCTTGTGCATCCAATAGGTGTTTTTGTGTCATTGGATGAATATTTATGTCATTTTCGTCCTCCTTACACTTAATCTTGTCCAATTAGGGTTTTTAAGCAATCTTGTGCATCCAATAGGTGTTTTGTGTCATTGGATGAACATTTAGGTCATTTTCGTCCTCCCTAGGCTAATTCTTGTCCAATTAGGGTTTCTAACCAATCTTGTACTTCCAATAGGTGTTTTTGTGTCATTGGATGAACATTTACGTCATTTTCTTCCAACCTAGGCTAATTCTTGTCCAATTAGGGTTTTTAAACAATCTTGTGCATCCAATAGGTGCTTTTGTGTCATTGGATGAATATTTATGTCATTTTCGTCCTCCCTAGGCTAATTCTTGTCCAATTAGGGTTTTTAACCAATCTTGTGCATTGAATAGGTGTTTTTGTGTCATTGGATGAATATTTATGTCATTTTCGTCCTCCTTACACTTAATCTGGTCCAATTAGGGTTTTTAACCAATCTTGTGCATCCAATAGGTGTTTTTGTATCATTGGATGAATAATTAGGTCATTTTCGTCCTCCCTAGGCTAATTCTTGTCCAATTAGGGTTTTTAACCAATCTTGTGCATCCAATAGGTGTTTTGTGTCAATGGATGAAAATTTAGGTCATTTTCATTCTCCCTAGGCTTATTCTTGTCCAATTAGGGTTTTTAACCAATCTTGTGCATCCAATAGGTGCTTTTGTGTCATTGGATGAATATTTATGTCATTTTCGTCCTCCCTAGGCTAATTCTTGTCCAATTAGGGTTTTTAACCAATCTTGTGCATTGAATAGGTGTTTTTGTGTCATTGGATGAATATTTATGTCATTTTCGTCCTCCTTACACTTAATCTGGTCCAATTAGGGTTTTTAACCAATCTTGTGCATCCAATAGGTGTTTTGTGTCATTGGATGAACATTTAGGTCATTTTCGTCTTCCCTAGACTAATTCTTGTCCAATTAAGGTTTCTAACCAATCTTGTACTTCCAACACGTGTTTTGTGTCATTGGATGAACATTTAGGTCATTTTCGTCCTCCCTAAACTTAATCTTGTCCAATTAGTGTTTTTAACCAATCTTGTGCATCCAATAGGTGTTTTTGTGTCATTGGATGAATATTTATGTCATTTTCGTCCTCCTTACACTTAATCTTGTCCAATTAGGGTTTTTAACCAATCTTGTGCATCCAATAGGTGTTTTGTGTCATTGGATGAACATTTAGGTCATTTTCGTCCTCCCTAAACTTAATCTTGTCCAATTAGGGTTTCTAACCAATCATGTGCATCCAATAGGTTTTTTTGTGTCATTGGATGCACAATTAGGTCATTTTCGTCCTCCCTAGGCTATTTCTTATCCAATTAGGGTTTTTAACCAATCTTGTGCATCCAATAGGTGTTTTGTGTCAATGGATGAAAATTTAGGTCATTTTTGTTCTCCCTAGGCTAATTCTTGTCCAATTAGGGGTTTTCACCAAGCTTGTGCATCCAATAGGTGTTTTTGTGTCATTGGATGAACATTTAGGTCATTTTCGTCCTCCCTAGGCTAATTCTTGTCCAATAAGGGTTTTTAAGAAATCTTGTGCATCCAATAGGTGTTTTGTGTCATTGGATGAACATTTAGGTCATTTTCGTCTTCCCTAGGCTAATTCTTGTCCAATTAAAGTTTCTAACCAATCTTGTACTTCCAATAGATGTTTTTGTGTCATTGGATGAACATTTACGTCATTTTCGTCCTCCCTAGGCTAATTGTTGTCCAATTAGGGTTTTTAACCAATCTTGTGCATCCAATAGGTGTTTTTGTGTCATTGGATGAATATTTATGTCATTTTCGTCCTCCTTACACTTAATCTTGTCCAATTAGGGTTTTTAACCAATCTTGTGCATCCAATAGGTGTTTTGTGTCATTGGATGAACATTTAGGTCATTTTAGTCCTCCCTAAACTTAATCTTGTCCAATTAGGGATTCTAAGCAATCATGTGCATCCAATAGGTTTTTTTGTGTCATTGGATGAACAATTAGGTCATTTTCGTCCTCCCTAGGCTAATTCTTGTCCAATTAGGGTTTTTAAGCAATCTTGTGCATCCAATAGGTGTTTTGTGTCATTGGATGATCATTTAGGTCATTTTCGTCCTCCCTAGGCTAATTCTTGTCCAATTAGGGTTTCTAACCAATCTTCTACTTCCAATAGGTGTTTTTGTGTCATTGGATGAAAATTTACGTCATTTTCGTCCAACCTACGCTAATTCTTGTCCAATTAGGGTTTTTAACCAATCTTGTGCATCCAATAGGTGTTTTTGTGTCATTGGATGAATATTTATGTCATTTTCGTACTCCCTACACTTAATCTTGTCCAATTAGGGTTTTTAACCAATCTTGTGCATCCAATAGGTGTTTTTGTGTCATTGGATGAATATTTATGTCATTTTCGTCCTCCTTACACTTAATCTTGTCCAATTAGGGTTTTTAAACAATCTCGTGCATCCAATAGGTGTTTTGTGTCATTGGATGAACATTTAGGTCATTTTAGTCCTCCCTAAACTTAATCTTGTCCAATTAGGGTTTCTAACCAATCATGTGCATCCAATAGGTTTTTTTGTGTCATTGGATGAACAATTAGGTCATTTTCGTCCTCCCTAGGCTAATTCTTGTCCAATTAGGGTTTTTAACCAATCTTGTGCATCCAATAGGTGTTTTGTGTCATTGGATGAACATTTTAGGTCATTGTCGTCCTCCCTAAACTTAATCTTGTCCAATTAGGGTTTCTAACAAATCTTGTGTATCCAATAGGTGTTTTGTGTCATTGGATGAACATTTAGGTCATTTTCGTCCTCCCTAAACTTAATCTTGTCCAATTAGGGTTTCTAACCAATCATGTGCATCCAATAGGTTTTTTTGTGTCATTGGATGAACAATTAGGTCATTTTCGTCCTCCCTAGGCTAATTCTTGTCCAATTAGGGTTTTTAAGCAATCTTGTGCATCCAATAGGTGTTTTGTGTCATTGGATGAACATTTAGGTCATTTTCGTCCTCCTTAGGCTAATTCTTGTCCAATTAGGGTTTCTAACCAATCTTGTACTTCCAATAGGTGTTTTTGTGTCATTGGATGAACATTTACGTCATTTTCTTCCAACCTAGGCTAATTCTTGTCCAATTAGGGTTTTTAAACAATCTTGTGCATCCAATAGGTGTTTTTGTGTCATTGGATTAATATTTATGTCATTTTCGTACTCCCTACACTTAATCTTGTCCAATTAGGGTTTTTAACCAATCTTGTGGATCCAATAGGTGGTTTTGTGTCATTGGATGAATATTTATGTCATTTTCGTCCTCCCTACACTTAATCTTTTCCAATTAGGGTTTCTAACCAATTTTGTGCATCCAATAGGTGTTTTTATATCATTGGATGAACAATTAGGTCATTTACGTCCTCCCTAGGCTAATTCTTGTCCAATTAGGGTTATTAACCAATCTTGTGCATCCAACAGGTGTTTTGTGTCATTGGATGAACATTTAGGTCATTTTCATCCTCCCTAAACTTAATCTTGTCCAATTAGGGTTTTTAACCAATCTTGTACATCCAATAGGTGCTTTTTGTGTCATTGGATGAATATTTATGTCATTTTCGTCCTCCCTAGGCTAATTCTTGTCCAATTAGGGTTTTTAACCAATCTTGAGCATTGAATACGTGTTTTTGTGTCATTGGATGAATATTTATGTCATTTTCGTCCTCCTTACACTTAATCTTGTCCAATTAGGGTTTTTAACCAATCTTGTGCATCCAATAGGTGTTTTGTGTCATTGGATGAACATTTAGGTCATTTTCGTCCTCCCTAAACTTAATCTTGTCCAATTAGGGTTTCTAACCAATCATGTGCATCCAATAGGTTTTTTTGTGTCATTGGATGAACAATTAGGTCATTTTCGTCCTCCCTAGGCTAATTCTTGTCCAATTAGGGTTTTTAAGCAGTCTTGTGCATCCAATAGGTATTTTGTGTCATTGGATGAACATTTAGGTCATTTTCGTCCTCCCTAGGCTAATTCTTGTCCAATTTGGGTTTTTAACCAATCTTGTACTTCCAACAGGTGTTTTGTGTCATTGGATGAACATTTAGGTCATTTTCGTCTTCCCTAAACTTAATCTTGTCCAATTAGGGTTTTTAACCAATCTTGTGCATCCAATAGGTGTTTTTGTGTCATTGGATGAATATTTATGTCATTTTCGTCCTCCCTAAACTTAATCTTGTCCAATTAGGGTTTCTAACCAATCATGTGCATCCAATAGGTTTTTTTGTGTCATTGGATGCACAATTAGGTCATTTTCGTCCTCCCTAGGCTAATTCTTGTCCAATTAGGGTTTTTAACCAATCTTGTGCATCCAATAGGTGTTTTGTGTCATTGGATGAACATTTTAGGTCATTTTCGTCCTCCCTAAACTTAATCTTGTCCAATTAGGGTTTCTAACCAATATTGTGCATCCAATACGTGTTTTTGTATCATTGGATGAATAATTAGGTCATTTTCGTCCTCCCTAGGCTAATTCTTGTCCAATTAGGGTTTTTAACCAATCTTGTGCATCCAATAGTTGTTTTGTGTCAATGGATGAAAATTTAGGTCATTTTCGTTCTCCCTAGGCTTATCCTTGTCCAATTAGGGTTTTTAACCAATCTTGTGCATCCAATAGGTGTTTTGTGTCATTGGATGAACATTTAGGTCATTTTCGTCCTCCCTAATCTAATTCTTGTCCAATTTGGGTTTCTAACCAATCTTGTACTTCCAACAGGTGTTTTGTGTCATTGGATGAACATTTAGGTCATTTTCGTCCTCCCTAAACTTAATCTTGTCCAATTAGGGTTTTTAACCAATCTTGTGCATCCAATAGGTGTTTTCGTGTCATTGGATGAATATTTATGTCATTTTCGTCCTCCGTACACTTAATGTTGTCCAATTAGGGTTTTTAACCAATCTTGTGCATCCAATAGGTGTTTTGTGTCATTGGATTAACATTTAGGTCATTTTCGTCCTCCCTAAACTTAATCTTGTCCAATTAGGGTTTCTAACCAATCATGTGCATCCAATAGGTTTTTTTGTGTCATTGGATGCACAATTAGGTCATTTTCGTCCTCCCTAGGCTAATTCTTGTCCAATTAGGGTTTTTAACCAATCTTGTGCATCCAATAGGTGTTTTGTGTCATTGGATGAACATTTTAGGTCATTTTCGTCCTCCCTAGGCTAATTCTTGTCCAATTAGGGTTTTTAACCAATCTTGTGCATCCAATAGGTGTTTTTCTGTCATTGGATGAATATTTATGTCATTTTCGTCCTCCTTACACTTAATCTTGTCCAATTCGGGTTTTTAACCAATCTTGTGCATCCAATAGGTGTTTTGTGTCATTGGATGAACATTTAGGTCATTTTCGTCCTCCCTAAACTTAATCTTGTCCAATTAGGGTTTCTAACCAATCATGTGCATCCAATAGGTTTTTTTGTGTCATTGGATGCACAATTAGGTCATTTTCGTCCTCCCTAGGCTAATTCTTGTCCAATTAGGGTTTTTAACCAATCTTGTGCATCCAATAGGTGTTTTGTGTCATTGGATGAACATTTTAGGTCATTTACGTCCTCCCTAAACTTAATCTTGTCCAATTAGGGTTTCTAACCAATATTGTGCATCCAATAGGTGTTTTTGTATCATTTGATGAACAATTAGGTCATATTCGTCCTCCCTAGGCTAATTCTTGTCCAATTAGGGTTTTTAACCAATCTTGTGCATTGAATAGGTGTTTTTGTGTCATTGGATGAATATTTATGTCATTTTCGTCCTCCTTACACTTAATCTTGTCCAATTAGGGTTTTTAACCAATCTTGTGCATCCAATAGGTGTTTTGTGTCATTGGATGAACATTTAGGTCATTTTCGTCCTCCCTAAACTTAATCTTGTCCAATTAGGGTTTCTAACCAATCATGTGCATCCAATAGGTTTTTTTGTGTCATTGGATGAACAATTAGGTCATTTACGTCCTCCCTAGGCTAATTCTTGTTTAATTAGGGTTATTAACCAATCTTGTGCATCCAACAGGTGTTTTGTGTCATTGGATGAACATTTAGGTTATTTTCGTCCTCCCTAAACTTAATCTTGTCCAATTAGGGTTTTTAACCAATCTTGTGCATCCAATAGGTGCTTTTGTGTCATTGGATGAATATTTATGTCATTTTCGTCCTCCTTACACTTAATCTTGTCCAATTAGGGTTTTTAACCAATCTTGTGCATCCAATAGGTGTTTTGTTTCATTGGATGAACATTTAGGTCATTTTCGTCCTCCCTACACTTAATCTTGTCCAATTAGGGTTTTTAACCAATCTTGTGCATCCAATAGGTGTTTTGTGTCATTGGATGAACATTTAGGTCATTTTCGTCCTCCCTAGGCTAATTCTTGTCCAATTAGGGTTTTTAACCAATCTTGTGCATCCAATAGGTGTTTTTGTATCATTGGATGAACAATTAGGTCATTTTCGTCCTCCCTAGGCTATTTCTTGTCTAATTAGGGTTTTTAACCAATCTTGTGCATCCAATAGGTGTTTTGTGTCATTGGATGAACATTTTAGGTCATTTTCGTCCTCCCTAGGCTAATTCTTGTCCAATTAGGGTTTCTAACGAATTTTGTGCATCCAATAGGTGTTTTTGTATCATTGGATGAACAATTAGGCCATTTTCGTCCTCCCTAGGCTATTTCTTGTCTAATTAGGGTTTTTATCCAATCTTGTGCATCCAATAGGTGTTTTGTGTCATTGGATGAACATTTAGGTCATTTTCGTCCTCCCTAAACTTAATCTTGTCCAATTAGGGTTTCTAACCAATCTTGTGCATCCAATAGGTGTTTTTGTGTGATTGGATGAATATTTATGTCATTTTCGTCCTCCTTACACTTAATCTTGTCCAATTAGGGTTTTTAACCAATCTTGTGCATCCAATAGGTGTTTTGTGTCATTGGATGAACATTTAGGTCATTTTCGTCCTCCCAAAACTTAATCTTGTCCAATTAGGGTTTCTAACCAATTTTGTGCATCCAATAGGTGTTTTTGTATCATTGGATGAACAATTAGGTCATTTTCGTCCTCCCTAAACTTAATCTTGTCCAATTAGGGTTTCTAACAAATCTTGTGTATCCAATAGATGTTTTGTGTCATTGGATGAACATTTTGGTCATTTTCGTCCTCCCTAAACTTAATCTTGTTCAATTAGGGTTTCTAACCAATATTGTGCATCCAATAGGTGTTTTTGTATCATTAGATGAACAATTAGGTCATTTTCGTCCTCCCTAAACTTAATCTTGTCCAATTAGGGTTTCTAACCAATCATGTGCATCCAATAGGTTTTTTTGTGTCATTGGATGCACAATTAGGTCATTTTCGTCCTCCCTAGGCTAATTCTTGTCCAATTAGGGTTTTTAACCAATCTTGTGCATCCAATAGGTGTTTTGTGTCATTGGATGAACATTTTAGGTCATTTACGTCCTCCCTAAACTTAATCTTGTCCAATTAGGGGTTCTAACCAATATTGTGCATCCAATAGGTGTTTTTGTATCATTTGATGAACAATTAGGTCATTTTCGTCCTCCCTAGGCTAATTCTTGTCCAATTAGGGTTTTTAACGAATCTTGTGCATTGAATAGGTGTTTTGTGTCATTGGATGAATATTTATGTCATTTTCGTCCTCCTTACACTTAATCATGTCCAATTAGGGTTTTTAACCAATCTTGTGCATCAAATAGGTGTTTTGTGTCATTGGATGAACATTTAGGTCATTTTCGTCCTCCCTAAACTTAATCTTGTCCAATTAGGGTTTCTAACCAATCATGTGCATCCAATAGGTTTTTTTGTGTCATTGGATGAACATTTAGGTCATTTTCGTCCTCCCTAGGATTATGCTTGTCCAATTAGGGTTTCTAACCAATCTTGTGCATCCAATAGGTGTTTTTGTGTCATTGGATGAACAATTAGGTCATTTTCGTCCACGCTAGGCTAATTCTTGTCCAATTAGGGTTTCTAACCAATCTTGTGCATCCAATTGGTCTTTTGTGTCATTGGATGAACAATTAGGTCATTTTCGTCCTCCCTAGGCTAATTCTTGTCCAATTAGGGTTTTTAACCAATCTTGTGCATCCAATAGGTGTTTTGTGTCATTGGATGAACATTTCGGTCATTTTCGTCCTCCCGAGGCTAATTCTTGTCCAATTAGGGTTTTTAACCAATCTTGTGCATCCAATAGGTGTTTTGTGTCATTGGATGAACATTTAGGTCATTTTCGTCCTCCCTAAACTTAATCTTGTCCAATTAGGGTTTCTAACCAATCTTGTGCATCACTTAATCTTGTCCAATTAGGGTTTCTAACCAATATTGTGCATCCAAAAGGTGTTTTTGTATCATTGGATGAATAATTAGGTCATTTTCGTCCTCCCTAGGCTAATTCTTGTCCAATTAGGGTTTTTAACCAATCTTGTGCATCCAATAGGTGTTTTGTGTCAATGGATGAAAATTTAGGTCATTTTCGTTCTCCCTAGGCTTATTCTTGTCCAATTAGGGTTTTTCACCAATCTTGTGCATCCAATAGGTGTTTTTGTGTCATTGGATGAACATTTAGGTCATTTTCGTCCTCCCTAGGCTAATTCTTGTCCAATTAGGGTTTTTAAGCAATCTTGTGCATCCAATAGGTGTTTTGTGTCATTGGATGAACGTTTAGGTCATTTTCGTCCTCCCTAGGCTAATTCTTGTCCAATTAGGGTTTTTAACCAATGTTGTGAATCCAATAGGTGTTTTGTGTCATTGGATGAACATTTAGGTCATTTTCGTCCTCCCTAGGCTAATTCTTGTCCAATTAGGGTTTCTAACCAATCTTGTACTTCCAACAGGTGTTTTGTGTCATTGGATGAACATTTATGTCATTTTCGTCCTCCCTAAACTTAATCTTGTCCAATTAGGGTTTCTAACCAATCATGTGCATCCAATAGGTTTTTTTGTGTCATTGGATGAACAATTAGGTCATTTTCGTCCTCCCTAGGCTAATTCTTGTCCAATTAGGGTTTTTAAGCAATCTTGTGCATCCAATAGGTGTTTTGTGTCATTGGATGAATATTTAGGTCATTTTCGTCCTCCCTAGGCTAATTCTTGTCCAATTAGGGTTTTTAACCAATCTTGTGCATCCAATAGGTGTTTTGTGTCATTGGATGAACATTTTAGGTCATTTGCGTCCTCCCTAAACTTAATCTTGTCCAATTAGGGTTTCTAACCAATATTGTGCATCCAATAGGTGTTTTTGTGTCATTGGATGAACATTTAGGTCATTTTCGTCCTCCCTAGGCTAATTCTTGTCCAATTAGGGTTTTTAACCAATCTTGTGCATCCAATAGGTGTTTTATGTCATTGGATGAACATTTTAGGTCATTTGCGTCCTCCCTAAACTTAATCTTTCCAATTAGGGTTTCTAACCAATATTGTGCATCCAATAGGTGTTTTTGTATCATTGGATGAATAATTAGGTCATTTTCGTCCTCCCTAGGCTAATTCTTGTCCAATTAGGGTTTTTAACCAATCTTGTGCATCCAATAGGTGTTTTGTGTCAATGGATGAAAATTTAGGTCATTTTCGTTCTCCCTAGGCTTATTCTTCTCCAATTAGGGTTTTTCACCAATCTTGTGCATCCAATAGGTGTTTTTGTGTCATTGGATGAACATTTAGGTCATTTTCGTCCTCCCTAGGCTAATTCTTGTCCAATTAGGGTTTTTAAGCAATCTTGTGCATCCAATAGGTGTTTTGTGTCATTGGATGAACGTTTAGGTCATTTTCGTCCTCCCTAGGCTAATTCTTGTCCAATTAGGGTTTTTAACCAATCTTGTGCATCCAATTGGTGTTTTGTGTCATTGTATGAACTTTTAGGTCATTTTCGTCCTCCCTAGGCTAATTCTTGCCCAATTAGGGTTTCTAACTTATCTTGTACTTCCAACAGGTGTTTTGTGTCATTGGATGAACATTTAGGTCATTTTCGTCCTCCCTAAACTTAATCTTGTCCAATTAGGGTTTTTAACCAATCTTGTGCATCCAATAGGTGCTTTTGTGTCATTGGATGAATATTTATGTCATTTTCGTCCTCCTTACACTTAATCTTGTCCAATTAGGGTTTTTAACCAATCTTGTGCATCCAATAGGTGTTTTGTGTCATTGGATGAATATTTAGGTCATTTTCGTCCTCCCTAAACTTAATCTTGTCCAATTAGGGTTTCTAACCAATCATGTGCATCCAATAGGTTTTTTTGTGTCATTGGATGCACAATTAGGTCATTTTCGTCCTCCCTAGGCTAATTCTTGTCCAATTAGGGTTTTTAACCAATCTTGTGCATCCAATAGGTGTTTTGTGTCATTGGATGAACATTTTAGGTCATTTGCGTCCTCCCTAAACTTAATCTTGTCCAATTAGGGTTTCTAACCAATATTGTGCATCCAATAGGTGTTTTTGTATCATTTGATGAACAATTA
Organism: Cicer judaicum; assembly: GCA_037974835.1. NCBI lineage: Eukaryota > Viridiplantae > Streptophyta > Magnoliopsida > Fabales > Fabaceae > Cicer > Cicer judaicum. Next base: position 19,894 of record JBBPBS010000999.1, read on the forward strand.
GGTCATTTTCGTCCTCCCTAGGCTAATTCTTGTCCAATTAGGGTTTTTAACCAATCTTGTGCATCCAATAGGTGTTTTTGTGTCATTGGATGAATATTTATGTCATTTTCGTCCTCCTTACACTTACTCTTGTCCAATTAGGGTTTTTAACCAATCTTGTGCATCCAATAGGTGTTTTGTGTCATTGGATGAACATTTAGGTCATTTTCGTCCTCCCTAAACTTAATCTTGTCCAATTAGGGTTTCTAACCAATCATGTGCATCCAATAGGTTTTTTTGTGTCATTGGATGCACAATTAGGTCATTTTCGTCCTCCCTAGGCTAATTCTTGTCCAATTAGGGTTTTTAACTAATCTTGTGCATCCAATAGGTGTTTTTTGTCATTGGATGAACATTTTAGGTCATTTTCGTCCTCCCTAAACTTAATCTTGTCCAATTAGGGTTTCTAACCAATATTGTGCATCCAATAGGTGTTTTTGTATCATTGGATGAATAATTAGGTCATTTTCGTCCTCCCTAGGCTAATTCTTGTCCAATTAGGGTTTTTAACCAATCTTGTGCATCCAATAGGTGTTTTGTGTCAATGGATGAAAATTTAGGTCATTTTCGTTCCCCCTAGGCTTATTCTTGTCCAATTAGGGTTTTTAACCAATCTTGTGCATCCAATAGGTGTTTTGTGTCATTGGATGAATATTTAGGTCATTTTCGTCCTCCCTAAACTTAATCTTGTCCAATTAGGGTTTCTAACCAATCATGTGCATCCAATAGGTTTTTTTGTGTCATTGGATGCACAATTAGGTCATTTTCGTCCTCCCTAGGCTAATTCTTGTCCAATTAGGGTTTTTAACCAATCTTGTGCATCCAATAGGTGTTTTGTGTCATTGGATGAACATTTTAGGTCATTTTCGTCCTCCCTAAACTTAATCTTGTCCAATTAGGGTTTCTAACCAATATTGTGCATCCAATACGTGTTTTTGTATCATTGGATGAATAATTAGGTCATTTTCGTCCTCCCTAGGCTAATTCTTGTCCAATTAGGGTTTTTAACCAATCTTGTGCATCCAATAGTTGTTTTGTGTCAATGGATGAAAATTTAGGTCATTTTCGTTCTCCCTAGGCTTATCCTTGTCCAATTAGGGTTTTTAACCAATCTTGTGCATCCAATAGGTGTTTTGTGTCATTGGATGAACATTTAGGTCATTTTCGTCCTCCCTAATCTAATTCTTGTCCAATTTGGGTTTCTAACCAATCTTGTACTTCCAACAGGTGTTTTGTGTCATTGGATGAACATTTAGGTCATTTTCGTCCTCCCTAAACTTAATCTTGTCCAATTAGGGTTTTTAACCAATCTTGTGCATCCAATAGGTGTTTTCGTGTCATTGGATGAATATTTATGTCATTTTCGTCCTCCGTACACTTAATGTTGTCCAATTAGGGTTTTTAACCAATCTTGTGCATCCAATAGGTGTTTTGTGTCATTGGATTAACATTTAGGTCATTTTCGTCCTCCCTAAACTTAATCTTGTCCAATTAGGGTTTCTAACCAATCATGTGCATCCAATAGGTTTTTTTGTGTCATTGGATGCACAATTAGGTCATTTTCGTCCTCCCTAGGCTAATTCTTGTCCAATTAGGGTTTTTAACCAATCTTGTGCATCCAATAGGTGTTTTGTGTCATTGGATGAACATTTTAGGTCATTTTCGTCCTCCCTAAACTTAATCTTGTCCAATTAGGGTTTTTAACCAATATTGTGCATCCAATAGGTGTTTTTGTATCATTGGATGAATATTTATGTCATTTTCGTCCTCCTTACACTTAATCTTGTCCAATTAGGGTTTTTAACCAATCTTGTGCATCCAATAGGTGTTTTGTGTCATTGGATGAACATTTAGGTCATTTTCGTCCTCCCTAGGCTATTTCTTGTCTAATTAGGGTTTTTAACCAATCTTGTGCATCCAATAGGTGTTTTGTGTCATTGGATGAACATTTAGGTCATTTTCGTCCTCCCTAAACTTAATCTTGTCCAATTAGGGTTTCTAACCAATCTTGTGCATTCAATAGGTGTTTTTGTGTGATTGGATGAATATTTATGTCATTTTCGTCCTCCTTACACTTAATCTTGTCCAATTAGGGTTTTTAACCAATCTTGTGCATCCAATAGGTGTTTTGTGTCATTGGATGAACATTTTGGTCATTTTCGTCCTCCCTAGGCTAATTCTTGTCCAATTAGGGTTTCTAACGAATTTTGTGCATCCAATAGGTGTTTTTGTATCATTGGATGAACAATTAGGTCATTTTCGTCCTCCCTAGGCTATTTCTTGTCTAATTAGGGTTTTTAACCAATCTTGTGCATCCAATAGGTGTTTTGTGTCATTGGATGAACATTTAGGTCATTTTCGTCCTCCCTAAACTTAATCTTGTCCAATTAGGGTTTCTAACCAATCTTGTGCATTCAATAGGTGTTTTTGTGTGATTGGATGAATATTTATATCATTTTCGTCCTCCTTACACTTAATCTTGTCCAATTAGGGTTTTTAACCAATCTTGTGCATCCAATAGGTGTTTTGTGTCATTGGATGAACATTTAGGTCATTTTCGTCCTCCCTAGGCTAATTCTTGTCCAATTAGGGTTTCTAACGAATTTTGTGCATCCAATAGGTGTTTTTGTATCATTGGATGAACAATTAGGTCATTTTCGTCCTCCCTAGGCTATTTCTTGTCTAATTAGGGTTTTTAACCAATCTTGTGCATCCAATAGGTGTTTTGTGTCATTGGATGAACATTTAGGTCATTTTCGTCCTCCCTAAACTTAATCTTGTCCAATTAGGGTTACTAACCAATCTTGTGCATCCAATAGGTGTTTTGTGTCAATGGATGAAGATTTAGGTCATTTTCGTTCTCCCTAGGCTTATTCTTGTCCAATTAGGGTTTCTAACCAATCTTGTACTTCCAATAGGTGTTTTTGTATCATTGGATGAACATTTACGTCATTGGATGAATATTTAAGTCATTTTCGTCCTCCCTAAACTTAATCTTGTCCAATAAGGGTTTCTAACCAATATTGTGCATCCAATAGGTGTTTTTGTATCATTGGATGAACAATTAGGTCATTTTCGTCCTCCCTAGGCTAATTCTTGTCCAATTAGGGTTTTTAACCAATCTTGTGCATCCAATAGGTGTTTTGTGTCAATGGATGAAAATTTAGGTCATTTTCGTTCTCCCTAGGCTTATTCTTGTCCAATTAGGGTTTTTAACCAATCTTGTGCATCCAATAGGTGTTTTGTGTCAATGGATGAACAATTAGGTCATTTTCGTCCTCCCTAGGCTAATTCTTGTCCAATTAGGGTTTTTAACCAATCTTGTGCATCCAATAGGTGGTTTTGTGTCATTGGATGAATATTTATGTCATTTTCGTCCTCCTTACACTTAATCTTGTCCAATTAGGGTTTTTAACCAATCTTGTGCATCCAATAGGTGTTTTGTGTCATTGGATGAACATTTAGGTCATTTTAGTCCTCCCTAAACTTAATCTTGTCCAATTAGGGATTCTAACCAATCATGTGCATCCAATAGGTTTTTTTGTGTCATTGGATGAACAATTAGGTCATTTTCGTCCTCCCTAGGCTAATTCTTGTCCAATTAGGGTTTTTAAGCAATCTTGTGCATCCAATAGGTGTTTTGTGTCATTGGATGAACATTTAGGTCATTTTCGTCCTCCCTAGGCTAATTCTTGTCCAATTAGGGTTTCTAACCAATCTTGTACTTCCAATAGGTGTTTTTGTGTCATTGGATGAATATTTATGTCATTTTCGTCCTCCTTACACTTAATCTTGTCCAATTAGGGTTTTTAACAGATCTTTTGCATCCAATAGGTGTTTTGTGTCATTGGATGAACATTTAGGTCATTTTCGTCCTCCCTAAACTTAATCTTGTCCAATTAGGGTTTCTAACCAATCATGTGCATCCAATAGGTTTTTTTGTGTCATTGGATGAACAATTAGGTCATTTTCGTCCTCCCTAGGCTAATTCTTGTCCAATTAGGGTTTTTAAGCAATCTTGTGCATCCAATAGGTGTTTTGTGTCCTTGGATGAACATTTAGGTCATTTTCGTCCTCCCTAGGCTAATTCTTGTCCAATTAGGGTTTCTAACCAATCTTGTACTTCCAATAGGTGTTTTTGTGTCATTGGATGAACATTTACGTCATTTTCTTCCAACCTAGGCTAATTCTTGTCCAATTAGGGTTTTTAAACAATCTTGTGCATCCAATAGGTGTTTTTATGTCATTGGATGAATATTTATGTCATTTTCGTACTCCCTACACTTAATCTTGTCCAATTAGGGTTTTTAACCAATCTTGTGGATCCAATAGGTGGTTTTGTGTCATTGGATGAATATTTATGTCATTTTCGTCCTCCCTACACTTAATCTTGTCCAATTAGGGTTTCTAACCAATCATGTGCATCCAATAGGTTTTTTTGTGTCATTGGATGCACAATTAGGTCATTTTCGTCCTGCCTAGGCTAATTCTTGTCCAATTAGGGTTTTTAACCAATATTGTGCATCCAATAGGTGTTTTGTGTCATTGGATGAACATTTTAGGTCATTTTCGTCCTCCCTAAACTTAATCTTGTCCAATTAGGGTTTCTAACCAATATTGTGCATCCAATAGGTGTTTTTGTATCATTGGATAAATAATTAGGTCATTTTCGTCCTCCCTAGGCTAATTCTTGTCGAAATAGGGTTTTTAACCAATCTTGTAAATCCAATAGATGTTTTGTGTCAATGGATGACAATTTAGGTCATTTTCGTTCTCCCTAGGCTTATTCTTGTCCAATTAGGGTTTTTCACCAATCTTGTGCATCCAATAGGTGTTTTTGTGTCATTGGATGAACATTTAGGTCATTTTCGTCCTCCCTAGGCTAATTCTTGTCCAATTAGGGTTTTTAACCAATCTTGTGCATCCAATAGGTGTTTTGTGTCATTGGATGAACATTTTAGGTCATTTTCGTCCTCCCTAGGCTAATTCATGTCCAATTAGGGTTTCTAACGAATTTTGTGCATCCAATAGGTGTTTTTGTATCATTGGATGAACAATTAGGTCATTTTCGTCCTCCCTAGGCTATTTCTTGTCTAATTAGGGTTTTTAACCAATCTTGTGCATCCAATAGGTGTTTTGTGTCATTGGATGAACATTTTAGGTCATTTTCGTCCTCCCTAAACTTAATCTTGTCCAATTAGGGTTTCTAACCAATCTTGTGTATCCAATAGGTGTTTTGTGTCATTGGATGAACATTTAGGTCATTTTCGTCCTCCCTAAACTTAATCTTGTCCAATTAGGGTTTCTAACCAATATTGTGCATCCAATAGGTGTTTTTGTATCATTGGATGAACAATTAGGTCATTTTCGTCCTCCCTAGGCTAATTCTTCTCCAGTTAGGGTTTTTAACCAATCTTGTGCATCCAATAGGTGTTTTGTGTCAATGGATGAAAATTTAGGTCATTTTCGTTCTCCCTAGGCTTATTCTTGTCCAATTAGGGTTTTTCACCAATCTTGTGCATCAAATAGGTGTTTTGTGTCATTGGATGAATATTTAGGTCATTTTCGTCCACCCTAAACTTAATCTTGTCCAATTAGGGTTTCTAACCAATTTTGTGCATCCAATAGGTGTTTTTGTATCATTGGATGAACATTTAGGTCGTTTTCGTCCTCCCTAGGCTAATTCTTGTCCAATTAGGGTTTTTAAGCAATCTTGTGCATCCAATAGGTGTTTTTGTGTCATTGGATGAATATTTATGTCATTTTCGTCCTCCTTACACTTAATCTTGTCCAATTAGGGTTTTTAACCAATCTTATGCATCCAATAGGTGTTTTGTGTCATTGGATGAACATTTAGGTCATTTTCGTCCTCCCTAAACTTAATCTTGTCCAATTAGGGTTTCTAACCAATCATGTGCATCCAATAGGTTTTTTTGTGTCATTGGATGAACAATTACGTCATTTTCGTCCTCCCTAGGCTAATTCTTGTCCAATTAGGGTTTTTAAGCAATCTTGTGCATCCAATAGGTGTTTTGTGTCATTGGATGAACATTTAGGTCATTTTCGTCCTCCCTAGGCTAATTCTTGTCCAATTAGGGTTTCTAACCAATGTTGTACTTCCAATAGGTGTTTTTGTGTCATTGGATGAACATTTACGTCATTTTCTTCCAACCTAGGCTAATTCTTTTCCAATTAGGGTTTTTAACCAATCTTGTGCAACCAATAGGTGTTTTGGTGTCATTGGATGAATATTTATGTCATTTTCGTACTCCCTACACTTAATCTTATCCAATTAGGGTTTTTAACCAATCTTGTGGATCCAATAGGTGTTTTTGTGTCATTGGATGAATATTTATGTCATTTTCGTCCTCCCTACACTTAATCTTTTCCAATTAGGGTATCTAACCAATTTTGTGCATCCAATAGGTGTTTTTATATCATTAGATGAACAATTAGGTCATTTACGTCCTCCCTAGGCTAATTCTTGTTTAATTAGGGTTATTAACCAATCTTGTGCATCCAACAGGTGTTTTGTGTCATTGGATGAACATTTAGGTTATTTTCGTCCTCCCTAAACTTAATCTTGTCCAATTAGGGTTTTTAACCAATCTTGTGCATCCAATAGGTGCTTTTGTGTCATTGGATGAATATTTATGTCATTTTCGTCCTCCTTACACTTAATCTTGTCCAATTAGGGTTTTTAACCAATCTTGTGCATCCAATAGGTGTTTTGTTTCATTGGATGAACATTTAGGTCATTTTCGTCCTCCCTACACTTAATCTTGTCCAATTAGGGTTTCTAACCAATCATGTGCATCCAATAGGTTTTTTTGTGTCATTGGATGAACAATTACGTCATTTTCGTCCTCCCTAGGCTAATTCTTGTCCAATTAGGGTTTTTAAGCAATCTTGTGCATCCA
>JBBPBS010001003.1:23847-46787 GCA_037974835.1 Cicer judaicum
TAAATGTTCATCAAATGACACAAAACACCTATTCGATGCACAAGATTGGTTAAAAACCCTAATTAGACAAGATTAAGTGTAGGGAGGACGAAAATGACCTAAATGTTCATCCAATGACACAAAACACCTATTCGATGCACAAGATTGGTTAAAAACCCTAATTAGACAAGATTAACTGTAGGGAGGGTGAAAATGACCTAAATGTTCATCCAATGAGGCAAAAACTCGTATTGGATGCACAAGATTGGTTAAAAACCCAAATTGGACAAGAATTAGCCTCGGGAGGACGAAAATGACATAATTGTTCATCCAATGATACAAAAACACCTATTGGATGCACAAGAATGGTTAGAAACCCTAATTGGACAAGATTAAGTTTAGGGAGGACAAAATGACCTAAATGTTCATCCAATGACACAAAAACTCGTATTGGATGCACAAGATTGGTTAAAAACCCAAATTGGACAAGAATTAGCCTAGGGAGGACGAAAATGACATAATTGTTCATCCAATGATACAAAAACACCTATTGGATGCACAAGATTGGTTAGAAACCCTAATTGGACAAGATTAAGTTTAGGGAGGACTAAAATGACCTAAATGTTCATCCAATGACACAAAACACCTATTCGATGCACAAGATTTGTTAAAAACCCTAATTAGACAGGATTAACTGTAGGGAGGGTGAAAATGACCTAAATGTTCATCCAATGACACAATAACTCGTATTGGATGCACAAGATTGGTTAAAAACCCAAATTGGACAAGAATTAGCCTAGGGAGGACGAAAATGACATAATTGTTCATCCAATGATACAAAAACACCTATTGGATGTACAAGATTGGTTAGAAACTTTAATTGGACAAGATTAAGTTTAGGGAGGACGAAAATGACCTAAATGTTCATCCAATGACACAAAAACACCTATCGGATGCACAAGATTGGTTAAAAACCCTAATTGGACAAGATTAAGTGTAGGGAGGATGAAAATGACCTAAATGTTCATCCAATGACACAAACACAACTATTGGATGCACAAGATTTGTTAGGAACCCTAATTGGACAAGCATAAGCCTAGGGAGGATGAAAATGACCTAAATATTCATCCAATGACACAAAAACATCTATTGGATGCACAAGATTGGTTAAAAACCCTAATTGGACAAGAATTAGCCTAGGGAGGACGAAAATGACCTAATTGTTCATCCATTGACACAAAACACCTATTCGATGCACAAGATTGGTTAAAAACCCTAATTGGACAAGATTAAGTGTAGGGAGGGTGAAAATGACCTAAATGTTCATCTAATGACACAAAAACTCCTATTGGATGCACAAGATTGGTTAAAAACCTTAATTGGACAAGAATTAGCGTAGCGAGGAGGAAAATGACCTAATTGTTCATCCAATGCTACAAAAACACCTATTGGATGCACAAGATTTGTTAAAAACCCTAATTGGACAATAATAATCCTAGGGAGGACGAAAATGACCTAATTGTTCATCCAATGACACAAAATCCCCAATTGGATGCACAAGATTGGTTAGAAACCCTAATTGGACAAGATAAAGTGTAGGGAGGACTTAAAATGACCTAAATGTTCATCCATTGACACAAAACACCTATTCGATGCACAAGATTGGTTCAAAACCCTAATTGGACAAGATTAAGTGTAGGGAGGACGAAAATGACCTAAATGTTCATCCAATGACACAAAAAACCTATTCGATGCACAAGATTGGTTAAAAACCCTAATTAGACAAGATTAACTGTAGGGAGGGTGAAAATGACCTAAATGTTCATCCAATGACACAAAAATACGTATTGGATGCAGAAGATTAGTTAAAAACCCAAATTGGACAAGAATTAGCCTAGGGAGGACGAAAATGACATAATTGTTCATCCAATGATACAAAAACACCTATTGGATGCACAAGATTGGTTAAAAACCCTAATTGGACAAGATTAAGTGTAGGGATGGTGAAAATGACCTAAATGTTCATCCAATGACACAAAAACTCCTATTGGATGCACAAGATTGGTTAAAAACCTTAATTGGACAAGAATTAGCCTAGGGAGGAGGAAAATGACCTAATTGTTCATCCAATGATACAAAAACACCTATTGGATGCACAAGATTTGTTAAAAACCCTAATTGGACAATAATAATCCTAGGGAGGACGAAAATGACCTAATTGTTCATCCAATGACACAAAAACCCCAATTGGATGCACAAGATTGGTTAGAAACCCTAATTGGACAAGATAAAGTGTAGGGAGGACTTAAAATGACCTAAATGTTCATCCATTGACACAAAACACCTATTCGATGCACAAGATTGGTTCAAAACCCTAATTGGACAAGATTATGTGTAGGGAGGACGAAAATGACCTAAATATTCATCCAATGACACAAAAACAGCCATTGGATGCACAAGATTGGCTAAAAACCCAAATTTGACAAGCTTAAGTGTAGGGAGGTCGAAAATGACGTAAATGTTCATCAAATGACACAAAACACCTATTCGATGCACAAGATTGGTTAAAAACCCTAATTAGACAAGATTAAGTGTAGGGAGGACGAAAATGACCTAAATGTTCATCCAATGACACAAAACACCTATTCGATGCACAAGATTGGTTAAAAACCCTAATTAGACAAGATTAACTATAGGGAGGGTGAAAATGACCTAAATGTTCATCCAATGAGACAAAAACTCGTATTGGATGCACAAGATTGGTTAAAAACCCAAATTGGACAAGAATTAGCCTAGGGAGGACGAAAATGACATAATTGTTCATCCAATGATACAAAAACACCTATTGGATGCACAAGAATGGTTAGAAACCCTAATAGGACAAGATTAAGTTTAGGGAGGACGAAAATGACCTAAATGTTCATCCAATGACACAAAAACACCTATCGGATGCACAAGATTGGTTAAAAACCCTAATTGGACAAGATTAAGTGTAGGGAGGACGAAAATGACCTAAATGTTCATCCAATGACACAAAACACCTATTTGATGCACAAGATTGGTTAAAAACCCTAATTAGACAAGATTAAGTGTAGGGAGGACGAAAATGACCTAAATGTTCATCCAATGACACAAAACACCTATTCGATGCACAAGATTGGTTAAAAACCCTAATTAGACAGGATTAACTGTAGGGAGGGTGAAAATGACCTAAATGTTCATCCAATGACACAAAAACTCGTATTGGATGCACAAGATTGGTTAAAAACCCAAATTGGACAAGAATTAGCCTAGGGAGGACAAAAATGACATAATTGTTCATCCAATGATACAAAAACACCTATTGGATGCACAAGATTGGTTAGAAACCCTAATTGGACAAGATTAAGTTTAGGGAGGACGAAAATGACCTAAATGTTAATCCAATGACACAAAAACACCTATCGGATGCACAAGATTGGTTAAAAACCCTAATTGGACAAGATTAAGTGTAGGGAGGACGAAAATGACCTAAATGTTCATCCAATGACACAAAACACCTATTTGATGCACAAGATTGGTTAAAAACCCTAATTGGACAAGATTAAGTGTAGGGAGGGTGAAAATGACGTAAATGTTCATCCAATGACACAAAACACCTATTGGATGCACAAGATTGGTTAAAAACCCTAATTGGATAAGAATTAGCCTCTGGAGGACGAAAATGACCTAAGTTTTCATGCAATGACACAAAACACCTATTGGATGCACAAGATTTGTTAACTACCCTAATTGGACAAGAATTATCCTAGGGAGGACGAAAATGACCTAATTGTTCATCTAATGACACAAAAACACCAATTGGAAGCACAAGATTGGTTTGAAACCCTAATTGGACAAGATAAAGTGTAAGGAGGACGAAAATGACCTAAATATTCATCCAATGACACAACACCAATTGGATGCACAAAATTGGTTAAAAACCCTAATTGGACAAGATTAAGTGTAGGGAGGACGAAAATGACCTAAATGTTCATCCAATGACACAAACACAACTATTGGATGCACAAGATTTGTTAAAAAACCTAATTGGACAAGAATTAGCCTAGGGAGGACGAAAATGACCTAATTGTTCATCCAATGACACAAAAACAGCCATTGGAAGCACAAGATTGGTTAAAAACCCTAATTGGAAAAGATTAAGTGTAGGGAGGACGAAAATGACCTAAATGTTCATCCAATGACACAAAAACACCTATCGGAAGCACAAGATTGGTTAAAAACCCTAATTGGACAAGATTAAGTGTAGGGAGGACGCAAATGACCTAAATGTTCATCCAATGACACAAAACACCTATTTGATGCACAAGATTGGTTAAAAACCCTAATTGGACAAGATTAAGTGTAGGGAGGGTGAAAATGACGTAAATGTTCATCCAATGACACAAAACACCTATTGGATGCACAAGATTGGTTAAAAACCCTAATTGGACAAGATTAACTGTAGGGAGGGACAAAATGACCTAAATGTTCATCCAATGACACAAAAACACGTATTGGATGCACAAGATTGGTTCAAAACCGAAATTGGACAAGTATTAGCCTAGGGTGGACGAAAATGACCTAATTGTTCATCCAATGATACAAAAACACCTATTGGATGCACAAGATTGGTTAAAAAACCTAATTGGACAAGAATTAGCCTAGGGAGGACGAAAATGACCTAATTGTTCATCCAATGACACAAAACACCTATTCGATGCACAAGATTGGTTAAAAACCCTAATTAGACAAGATTAACTGTAGAAAGGGTGAAAATGACCTAAATGTTCATCCAAAGACACAAAAACACGTATTGGATGCAGAAGATTAGTTAAAAACCCAAATTGGACAAGAATTAGCTTAGGGAGGACGAAAATGACATAATTGTTCATCCAATGATACAAAAACACCTATTGGATGCACAAGATTGGTTAAAAACCCTAATTGAACAAGATTAAGTGTAGGGAGGGTGAAAATGACCTAAATGTTCATCCAATGACACAAAAACTCCTATTGGATGCACAAGATTGGTTAAAAACCTTAATTGGACAAGAATTAGCCTAGGGAGGAGGAAAATGACCTAATTGTTCATCCAATGATACAAAAACACCTATTGGATGCACAAGATTTGTTAAAAACCCTAATTGGACAATAATAATCCTAGGGAGGACGAAAATGACCTAATTGTTCATCCAATGACACAAAATCCCCAATTGGATGCACAAGATTGGTTAGAAACCCTAATTGGAAGAGATAAAGTGTAGGGAGGACTTAAAATGACCTAAATGTTCATCCATTGACACAAAACACCTATTCGATGCACAAGATTGGTTCAAAACCCTAATTGGACAAGATTATGTGTAGGGAGGACGAAAATGATCTAAATATTCATCCAATGACACAAAAACAGCCATTGGATGCACAAGATTGGCTAAAAACCCAAATTGGACAAGATTAAGTGTAGGGAGGTCGAAAATGACCTAAATGTTCATCAAATGACACAAAACACCTATTCGATGCACAAGATTGGTTAAAAACCCTAATTAGACAAGATTAAGTGTAGGGAGGACGAAAATGACCTAAATGTTCATCCAATGACACAAAACACCTATTCGATGCACAAGATTGGTTAAAAACCCTAATTAGACAAGATTAACTTTAGGGAGGGTGAAAATGACCTAAATGTTCATCCAATGAGGCAAAAACTCGTATTGGATGCACAAGATTGGTTAAAAACCCAAATTGGACAAGAATTAGCCTAGGGAGGACGAAAATGACATAATTGTTCATCCAATGATACAAAAACACCTATTGGATGCACAAGATTGGTTAGAAACCCTAATTGGACAAGATTAAGTTTAGGGAGGACGAAAATGACCTAAATGTTCATCCAATGACACAAAACACCTATTCGATGCACAAGATTGGTTAAAAACCCTAATTAGACAGGATTAACTGTAGGGAGGGTGAAAATGACCTAAATGTTCATCCAATGACACAAAAACTCGTATTGGATGCACAAGATTGGTTAAAAACCCAAATTGGACAAGAATTTGCCTAGGGAGGACGGAAATGACCTAATTGTTCATCCAATGATACAAAAACACCTATTGGATGCACAAGATTTGTTAAAAACCCTAATTGGACAATAATAATCCTAGGGAGGACGAAAATGACCTAATTGTTCATCCAATGACACAAAACACCTATTTGATGCACAAGATTGGTTAAAAACCCTAATTGGACAAGATTAAGTGTAGGGAGGGTGAAAATGACGTAAATGTTCATCCAACGACACAAACACAACTATTGGATGCACAAGATTTGTTAAAAAACCTAATTGGACAAGAATTAGCCTAGGGAGCACGAAAATGACCTAAATGTTCATCCAATGACACAAAACACCTTTTAGATGCACAAGATTGGTTAAAAACCCTAATTAGACAGGATTAACTGTAGGGGGGGTGAAAATGACCTAAATGTTCATCCAATGACACAAAAACTCATATTGGATGCACAAGATTGGTTAAAAACCCAAATTGGACAAGAATTAGCCTAGGGAGGACGAAAATGACATAATTGTTCATCTAATGATACAAAAACACCTATTGGATGCACAAGATTGGTTAGAAACCCTAATTGGACAAGATTAAGTTTAGGGAGGACGAAAATGACCTAAATGTTCATCCAATGACACAAAACACCTATTCGATGCACAAGATTGGTTAAAAACCCTAATTAGACAGGATTAACTATAGGGAGGGTGAAAATGACCTAAATGTTCATCCAATGACACAAAAACTCGTATTGGATGCACAAGATTGGTTAAAAACCCAAATTGGACAAGAATTTGCCTAGGGAGGACGGAAATGACATAATTGTTCATCCAATGATACAAAAACACCTATTGGATGCACAAGATTGGTTAGAAACCCTAATTGGACAAGATTAAGTTTAGGGAGGACTAAAATGACCTAAATGTTCATCCAATGACACAAAACACCTATTCGATGCACAAGATTGGTTAAAAACCCTAATTAGACAGGATTAACTGTAGGGAGGGTGAAAATGACCTAAATGTTCATCCAATGACACAAAAACTCGTATTGGATGCACAAGATTGGTTAAAAACCCAAATTGGACAAGAATTAGCCTAGGGAGGACGAAAATGACATAATTGTTCATCCAATGATACAAAAACACCTATTGGATGCACAAGATTGGTTAGAAACCCTAATTGGACAAGATTAAGTTTAGGGAGGACTAAAATGACCTAAATGTTCATCCAATGACACAAAACACCTATTCGATGCACAAGATTTGTTAAAAACCCTAATTAGACAGGATTAACTGTAGGGAGGGTGAAAATGACCTAAATGTTCATCCAATGACACAATAACTCGTATTGGATGCACAAGATTGGTTAAAAACCCAAATTGGACAAGAATTAGCCTAGGGAGGACGAAAATGACATAATTGTTCATCCAATGATACAAACACACCTATTGGATGCACAAGATTGGTTAGAAACCCTAATTGGACAAGATTAAGTTTAGGGAGGACGAAAATGACCTAAATGTTCATCCAATGACACAAAAACACCTATCGGATGCACAAGATTGGTTAAAAACCCTAATTGGACAAGATTAAGTTTAGGGAGGACGAAAATGACCTAAATGTTCATCCAATGACACAAAACACCTATTGGATGCACAAGATTGGTTAAAAACCCTAATTGGACAAGAATTAGCCTAGGGAGGACGAAAATGACCTAATTGTTCATCCAATGATACAAAAACACCTATTGGATGCACAAGATTGGTTAAAAACCCTAATTGGACAAGATTAAGTTTAGGGAGGACGAAAATGACCTAAATGTTCATCCAATGACACAAAACACCTATTCGATGCACAAGATTGGTTAAAAACCCTAATTAGACAGGATTAACTGTAGGGAGGGTGAAAATGACCTAAATGTTCATCCAATGACACAAAAACTCGTATTGGATGCACAAGATTGGTTAAAAACCCAAGTTGGACAAGAATTAGCCTAGGGAGGACGAAAATGACATAATTGTTCATCCAATGATACAAAAACACCTATTGGATGCACAAGATTGGTTAGAAACCCTAATTGGACAAGATTAAGTTTAGGGAGGACGAAAATGACCTAAATGTTCATCCAATGACACAAAAACACCTATCGGATGCACAAGATTGGTTAAAAACCCTAATTGGACAAGATTAAGTGTAGGGAGGACGAAAATGACCTAAATGTTCATTCAATGACACAAAACACCTATTTGACGCACAAGATTGGTTAAAAACCCTAATTGGACAAGATTAAGTGTAGGGAGGGTGAAAATGACCTAAATGTTCATCCAATGACACAAACACAACTATTGGATGCACAAGATTTGTTAGAAACCCTAATTGGACAAGCATAAGCCTAGGGAGGATGAAAATGACCTAAATATTCATCCAATGACACAAAAACATCTATTGGATGCACAAGATTGGTTAAAAACCCTAATTGGACAAGAATTAGCCTAGGGAGGACGAAAATGACCTAATTGTTCATCCATTGACACAAAACACCTATTCGATGCACAAGATTGGTTAAAAACCCTAATTGGACAAGATTAAGTGTAGGGAGGGTGAAAATGACCTAAATGTTCATCTAATGACACAAAAACTCCTATTGGATGCACAAGATTGGTTAAAAACCTTAATTGGACAAGAATTAGCGTAGCGAGGAGGAAAATGACCTAATTGTTCATCCAATGCTACAAAAACACCTATTGGATGCACAAGATTTGTTAAAAACCCTAATTGGACAATAATAATCCTAGGGAGGACGAAAATGACCTAATTGTTCATCCAATGACACAAAATCCCCAATTGGATGCACAAGATTGGTTAGAAACCCTAATTGGACAAGATAAAGTGTAGGGAGGACTTAAAATGACCTAAATGTTCATCCATTGACACAAAACACCTATTCGATGCACAAGATTGGTTCAAAACCCTAATTGGACAAGATTAAGTGTAGGGAGGACGAAAATGACCTAAATGTTCATCTAATGACACAAAACACCTATTTGATGCACAAGATTGGTTAAAAACCCTAATTAGACAAGATTAAGTGTAGGGAGGACGAAAATGACCTAAATGTTCATCCAATGACACAAAAACAGCCATTGGATGCACAAGATTGGCTAAAAACCCAAATTGGACAAGATTAAGTGTAGGGAGGTCGAAAATGACCTAAATGTTCATCAAATGACACAAAACACCTATTCGATGCACAAGATTGGTTAAAAACCCTAATTAGACAAGATTAACTTTAGGGAGGGTGAAAATGACCTAAATGTTCATCCAATGAGGCAAAAACTCGTATTGGATGCACAAGATTGGTTAAAAACCCAAATTGGACAAGAATTAGCCTAGGGAGGACGAAAATGACATAATTGTTCATCCAATGATACAAAAACACCTATTGGATGCACAAGATTGGTTAGAAACCCTAATTGGACAAGATTAAGTTTAGGGAGGACGAAAATGACCTAAATGTTCATCCAATGACACAAAACACCTATTCGATGCACAAGATTGGTTAAAAACCCTAATTAGACAGGATTAACTGTAGGGAGGGTGAAAATGACCTAAATGTTCATCCAATGACACAAAAACTCGTATTGGATGCACAAGATTGGTTAAAAACCCAAATTGGACAAGAATTTGCCTAGGGAGGACGGAAATGACCTAATTGTTCATCCAATGATACAAAAACACCTATTGGATGCACAAGATTTGTTAAAAACCCTAATTGGACAATAATAATCCTAGGGAGGACGAAAATGACCTAATTGTTCATCCAATGACACAAAACACCTATTTGATGCACAAGATTGGTTAAAAACCCTAATTGGACAAGATTAAGTGTAGGGAGGGTGAAAATGACGTAAATGTTCATCCAACGACACAAACACAACTATTGGATGCACAAGATTTGTTAAAAAACCTAATTGGACAAGAATTAGCCTAGGGAGCACGAAAATGACCTAAATGTTCATCCAATGACACAAAACACCTTTTAGATGCACAAGATTGGTTAAAAACCCTAATTAGACAGGATTAACTGTAGGGGGGGTGAAAATGACCTAAATGTTCATCCAATGACACAAAAACTCATATTGGATGCACAAGATTGGTTAAAAACCCAAATTGGACAAGAATTAGCCTAGGGAGGACGAAAATGACATAATTGTTCATCTAATGATACAAAAACACCTATTGGATGCACAAGATTGGTTAGAAACCCTAATTGGACAAGATTAAGTTTAGGGAGGACGAAAATGACCTAAATGTTCATCCAATGACACAAAACACCTATTCGATGCACAAGATTGGTTAAAAACCCTAATTAGACAGGATTAACTATAGGGAGGGTGAAAATGACCTAAATGTTCATCCAATGACACAAAAACTCGTATTGGATGCACAAGATTGGTTAAAAACCCAAATTGGACAAGAATTTGCCTAGGGAGGACGGAAATGACATAATTGTTCATCCAATGATACAAAAACACCTATTGGATGCACAAGATTGGTTAGAAACCCTAATTGGACAAGATTAAGTTTAGGGAGGACTAAAATGACCTAAATGTTCATCCAATGACACAAAACACCTATTCGATGCACAAGATTGGTTAAAAACCCTAATTAGACAGGATTAACTGTAGGGAGGGTGAAAATGACCTAAATGTTCATCCAATGACACAAAAACTCGTATTGGATGCACAAGATTGGTTAAAAACCCAAATTGGACAAGAATTAGCCTAGGGAGGACGAAAATGACATAATTGTTCATCCAATGATACAAAAACACCTATTGGATGCACAAGATTGGTTAGAAACCCTAATTGGACAAGATGAAGTTTAGGGAGGACGAAAATGACCTAAATGTTCATCCAATGACACAAAAACACCTATCGGATGCACAAGATTGGTTAAAAACCCTAATTGGACAAGATTAAGTGTAGGGACGACGAAAATGACCTAAATGTTCATCCAATGACACAAAACACCTATTTGATGCACAAGATTGGTTAAAAACCATAATTGGACAAGATTAAGTGTAGGGAGGGTGAAAATGACGTAAATGTTCATCCAATGACACAAAACACCTATTGGATGCACAAGATTGGTTAAAAACCCTAATTGGATAAGAATTAGCCTCTGCAGGACGAAAATGACCTAAGTTTTCATGCAATGACACAAAACACCTATTGGATGCACAAGATTTGTTAAATACCCTAATTGGACAAGAATTATCCTAGGGAGGACGAAAATGACCTAATTGTTCATCTAATGACACAAAAACACCAATTGGAAGCACAAGATTGGTTAGAAACCCTAATTGGACAAGATAAAGTGTAAGGGGGACGAAAATGACCTAAATATTCATCCAATGACACAAAACACCTATTGGATGCACAAAATTGGTTAAAAACCCTAATTGGACAAGATTAAGTGTAGGGAGGACGAAAATGACCTAAATGTTCATCCAATGACACAAACACAACTATTGGATGCACAAGATTTGTTAAAAAACCTAATTGGATAAGAATTAGCCTAGGGAGGACGAAAATGACCTAATTGTTCATCCAATGACACAAAAACAGCCATTGGAAGCACAAGATTGGTTAAAAACCCTAATTGGAAAAGATTAAGTGTAGGGAGGACGAAAATGACCTAAATGTTCATCCAATGACACAAAAACACCTATCGGATGCACAAGATTGGTTAAAAACCCTAATTGGACAAGATTAAGTGTAGGGAGGACGAAAATGACCTAAATGTTCATCCAATGACACAAAACACCTATTTGATGCACAAGATTGGTTAAAAACCCTAATTAGACAGGATTAACTGTAGGGAGGGTGAAAATGACCTAAATGTTCATCCAATGACACAAAAACTCGTATTGGATGCACAAGATTGGTTAAAAACCCAAATTGGACAAGAATTAGCCTAGGGAGGACGAAAATGACATAATTGTTCATCCAATGATACAAAAACACCTATTGGATGCACAAGATTGGTTAGAAACCCTAATTGGACAAGATTAAGTGTAGGGAGGACGAAAATGACCTAAATGTTCATCCAATGACACAAAACACCTATTGGATGCACAAGATTGGTTAAAAATCCTAATTGGACAAGAATTATCCTAGGGAGGACGAAAATGCCCTAATTGTTCATCCAATGACACAAAACACCTATTGGATGCACAAGATTGGTTAAAAACCCTAATTGGACAAGATTAAGTGTAGGGAGGACGAAAACGACCTAAATGTTCATCCAATGACACAAAACACCTATTGGATGCACAAGATTGGTTAAAAACCCTAATTGGACAAGAATTATCCTAGGGAGGACGAAAATGACCTAATTGTTCATCCAATGACACAAAAACACCAATTGGATGCACAAGATTGGTTAGAAACCCTAATTGGACAAGATAAAGTGTAGGGAGGACGAAAATGACCTAAATGTTCATCCAATGACACAAAAAAACTTATTGGATGCACAAGATTGGTTAAAAACCCTAATTGGACAAGATTTAGCTTAGGGAGAACGAAAATGACCTAATTGTTCATCCAATAACACAAAAACACCCATTGAATGCACAAGATTGGTTAAAAACCCTAATTGGACAAGAATTAGCCTAGGGAGGACGAAAATGACCTAATTGTTAATCCAATGACACAAACACACCTATTGGATGCACAAGATTGGTTAGAAACCCTAAATGGACAAGGTTAAGTTTAGGGAGGACGAAAATGACCTAAATGTTCATCCAATGACACAAACACAACTATTGGATGCACAAGATTTGTTAGAAACCCTAATTGGACAAGCATAAGCCTAGGGAGGATGAAAATGACCTAAATGTTCATCCAATGACACAAAAACTCCTATTGGATGCACAAGATTGGTTAAAAACCTTAATTGGACAAGAATTAGCCTAGGGAGGAGGAAAATGACCCAATTGTTCATCCAATGATACAAAAACACCTATTGGATGCACAAGATTTGTTAAAAACCCTAATTGGACAATAATAATCCTAGGGAGGACGAAAATGACCTAATTGTTCATCCAATGACACAAAATCCCCAATTGGATGCACAAGATTGGTTAGAAACCCTAATTGGACAAGATAAAGTCTAGGGAGGACTTAAAATGACCTAAATGTTCATCCATTGACACAAAACACCTATTCGATGCACAAGATTGGTTCAAAACCCTAATTGGACAAGATTATGTGTAGGGAGGACGAAAATGATCTAAATATTCATCCAATGACACAAAAACAGCCATTGGATGCACAAGATTGGCTAAAAACCCAAATTGGACAAGATTAAGTGTAGGGAGGTCGAAAATGACCTAAATGTTCATCAAATGACACAAAACACCTATTCGATGCACAAGATTGGTTAAAAACCCTAATTAGACAAGATTAAGTGTAGAGAGGACGAAAATGACCTAAATGTTCATCCAATGACACAAAACACCTATTCGATGCACAAGATTGGTTAAAAACCCTAATTAGACAAGATTAACTGTAGGGAGGGTGAAAATGACCTAAATGTTCATCCAATGAGGCAAAAACTCGTATTGGATGCACAAGATTGGTTAAAAACCCAAATTGGACAAGAATTAGCCTAGGGAGGACGAAAATGACATAATTGTTCATCCAATGACACAAAACACCTATTCGATGCACAAGATTGGTTAAAAACCCTAATTAGACAGGATTAACTGTAGGGAGGGTGAGAATGACCTAAATGTTCATCCAATGACACAATAACTCGTATTGGATGCACAAGATTGGTTAAAAACCCAAATTGGACAAGAATTAGCCTAGGGAGGACGAAAATGACATAATTGTTCATCCAATGATACAAACACACCTATTGGATGCACAAGATTGGTTAGAAACCCTAATTGGACAAGATTAAGTTTAGGGAGGACGAAAATGACCTAAATGTTCATCCAATGACACAAAAACACCTATCGGATGCACAAGATTGGTTAAAAACCCTAATTGGACAAGATTAAGTGTAGGGAGGACGAAAATGACCTAAATGTTCATCCAATGACACAAAACACCTATTTGATGCACAAGATTGGTTAAAAACCCTAATTGGACAAGATTAAGTGTAGGGAGGATGAAAATGACCTAAATGTTCATCCAATGACACAAACACAACTATTGGATGCACAAGATTTGTTAGGAACCCTAATTGGACAAGCATAAGCCTAGGGAGGATGAAAATGACCTAAATATTCATCCAATGACACAAAAACATCTATTGGATGCACAAGATTGGTTAAAAACCCTAATTGGACAAGAATTAGCCTAGGGAGGACGAAAATGACCTAATTGTTCATCCATTGACACAAAACACCTATTCGATGCACAAGATTGGTTAAAAACCCTAATTGGACAAGATTAAGTGTAGGGAGGGTGAAAATGACCTAAATGTTCATCTAATGACACAAAAACTCCTATTGGATGCACAAGATTGGTTAAAAACCTTAATTGGACAAGAATTAGCGTAGCGAGGAGGAAAATGACCTAATTGTTCATCCAATGCTACAAAAACACCTATTGGATGCACAAGATTTGTTAAAAACCCTAATTGGACAATAATAATCCTAGGGAGGACGAAAATGACCTAATTGTTCATCCAATGACACAAAATCCCCAATTGGATGCACAAGATTGGTTAGAAACCCTAATTGGACAAGATAAAGTGTAGGGAGGACTTAAAATGACCTAAATGTTCATCCATTGACACAAAACACCTATTCGATGCACAAGATTGGTTCAAAACCCTAATTGGACAAGATTAAGTGTAGGGAGGACGAAAATGACCTAAATGTTCATCTAATGACACAAAACACCTATTTGATGCACAAGATTGGTTAAAAACCCTAATTGGACAAGATTAAGTGTAGGGAGGGTGAAAATGACGTAAACGTTCATCCAATGACACAAAACACCTATTGGATGCACAAGATTGGTTAAAAACCCTAATTGGATAAGAATTAGCCTTTGGAGGACGAAAATGACCTAAGTTTTCATGCAATGACACAAAACACCTATTGGATGCACAAGATTTGTTAAATACCCTAATTGGACAAGAATTATCCTAGGGAGGACGAAAATGACCTAATTGTTCATCTAATGACACAAAAACACCAATTGGATGCACAAGATTGGTTAGAAACCCTAATTGGACAAGATAAAGTGTAAGGAGGACGAAAATGACCTAAATATTCATCCAATGACACAAAACACCTATTGGATGCACAAAATTAGTTAAAAACCCTAATAGGACAAGATTAAGTGTAGGGAGGACGAAAATAACCTAAATGTTCATCCAATGACACAAACACAACTATTGGATGCACAAGATTTGTTAAAAAACCTAATTGGACAAGAATTAGCCTAGGGAGGACGAAAATGACCTAATTGTTTATCCAATGACACAAAAACAACCATTGGAAGCACAAGATTGGTTAAAAACCCTAATTGGAAAAGATTAAGTGTAGGGAGGACGAAAATGACCTAAATGTTCATCCAATGACACAAAAACACCTATCGGATGCACAAGATTGGTTAAAAACCCTAATTGGACAAGATTAAGTGTAGGGAGGACGAAAATGACGTAAATGTTCGTCCAATGATACAAAACACCTATTTGATGCACAAGATTGGTTAAAAACCCTAATTGGACAAGATTAAGTGTAGGGAGGGTAAAAATGACCTAAATGTTCATCCAATGACACAAAAACTCCTATTGGATGCACAAGATTGGTTAAAAACCTTAATTGGACAAGAATTAGCCTAGGGAGGAGGAAAATGACCTAATTGTTCATCCAATGATACAAAAACACCTATTGGATGCACAAGATTTGTTAAAAACCCTAATTGGACAATAATAATCCTAGGGAGGACGAAAATGACCTAATTGTTCATCCAATGACACAAAAACCCCAATTGGATGCACAAGATTGGTTAGAAACCCTAATTGGACAAGATAAAGTTTAGGGAGGACTTAAAATGACCTAAATGTTCATCCATTGACACAAAACACCTATTCGATGCACAAGATTGGTTCAAAACCCTAATTGGACAAGATTATGTGTAGGGAGGACGAAAATGACCTAAATATTCATCCAATGACACAAAAACAGCCATTGGATGCACAAGATTGGCTAAAAACCCAAATTTGACAAGCTTAAGTGTAGGGAGGTCGAAAATGACCTAAATGTTCATCAAATGACACAAAACACCTATTCGATGCACAAGATTGGTTAAAAACCCTAATTAGACAAGATTAAGTGTAAGGAGGACGAAAATGACCTAAATGTTCATCCAATGACATAAAACACCTATTCGATGCACAAGATTGGTTAAAAACCCTAATTAGACAGGATTAACTGTAGGGAGGGTGAAAATGACCTAAATGTTCATCCAATGACACAAAAACACCTATTGGATGCACAAGATTGGTTAAAAACCCTAATTAGACAAGATTAACTGTAGGGAGGGTGAAAATGACCAAAATGTTCATCCAATGAGACAAAAACTCGTATTGGATGCACAAGATTGGTTAAAAACCCAAATTGGACAAGAATTAGCCTAGGGAGGACGAAAATGACATAATTGTTCATCCAATGATACCAAAACACCTATTGGATGCACAAGAATGGTTAGAAACCCTAATTGGACAAGATTAAGTTTAGGGAAGACGAAAATGACCTAAATGTTCATCCAATGACACAAAAACACCTATCGGATGCACAAGATTGGTTAAAAACCCTAATTGGACAAGATTAAGTGTAGGGAGGACGAAAATGACCTAAATGTTCATCCAATGACACAAAACACCTATTTGATGCACAAGATTGGTTAAAAACCCTAATTAGACAAGATTAAGTGTAGGGAGGACGAAAATGACCTAAATGTTCATCCAATGACACAAAACACCTATTCGATGCACAAGATTGGTTAAAAACCCTAATTAGACAGGATTAACTGTAGGGAGGGTGAAAATGCCCTAAATGTTCATCCATTGACACAAAAACTCGTATTGGATGCACAAGATTGGTTAAAAACCCAAATTGGACAAGAATTAGTCTAGGGAGGACGAAAATGACATAATTGTTCATCCAATGATACAAAAACACCTATTGGATGCACAAGATTGATTAGAAACCCTAATTGCACAAGATTTAGTTTAGGGAGGACGAAAATGACCTAAATGTTCATCCAATGACACAAAAACACCTATCGGATGCACAAGATTGGTTAAAAACCCTAATTGGACAAGATTAAGTGTAGGGAGGACGAAAATGACCTAAATGTTCATCCAATGACACAAAACACCTATTTGATGCACAAGATTGGTTAAAAACCCTAATTGGGCAAGCTTAAGTGTAGGGAGGACGCAAATGACCTAAATGTTCATCGAATGACACAAAACACCTATTCGATGCACAAGATTGGTTAGAAACCCTAATTGCACAAGATTAAGTTTAGGGAGGACGAAAATGACCTAAATGTTCATCCAATGACACAAAAACACCTATTGGATGCACAAGATTGGTTAAAAACCCTAATTGGACAAGATTAAGTGTAGGGAGGACGAAAATGACCTAAATGTTCATCCAATGACACAAAACACCTATTTGATGCACAAGATTGGTTAAAAACCCTAATTGGGCAAGCTTAAGTGTAGGGAGGACGCAAATGACCTAAATGTTCATCGAATAACACAAAACACCTATTCGATGCACAAGATTGGTTAAAAACCCTAATTAGACAAGATTAAGTGTAGGGAGGACGAAAATGACCTAAATGTTCATCCAATGACACAAAACACCTATTCAATGCACAAGATTGGTTAAAAACCCTAATTAGACAAGATTAACTGTAGGGAGGGTGAAAATGACCTAAATGTTCATCCAATGAGACAAAAACTCGTATTGGATGCACAAGATTGGTTAAAAACCCAAATTGGACAAGAATTAGCCTAGGGAGGACGAAAATGACATAATTGTTCATCCAATGATACAAAAACACCTATTGGATGCACAAGAATGGTTAGAAACCCTAATTGGACCAGATTAAGTTTGGGGAGGACGAAAATGACCTAAATGTTCATCCAATGACACAAAAACACCTATCGGATGCACAAGATTGGTTAAAAACCCTAATTGGACAAGATTAAGTGTAGGGAGGACGAAAATGACCTAAATGTTCATCCAATGACACAAAACACCTATTTGATGCACAAGATTGGTTAAAAACCCTAATTAGACAAGATTAAGTGTAGGGAGGACAAAAATGACCTAAATGTTCATCCAATGACACAAAACACCTATTCGATGCACAAGATTGGTTAAAAACCCTAATTAGACAGGATTAACTGTAGGGAGGGTGAAAATGACCTAAATGTTCATCCAATGACACAAAAACTCGTATTGGATGCACAAGATTGGTTAA
This sequence comes from Cicer judaicum, assembly GCA_037974835.1. Taxonomy (NCBI): domain Eukaryota; kingdom Viridiplantae; phylum Streptophyta; class Magnoliopsida; order Fabales; family Fabaceae; genus Cicer; species Cicer judaicum. Next base: position 42,435 of record JBBPBS010001003.1, read on the forward strand.
AAACCCAAATTGGACAAGAATTAGCCTAGGGAGGACGAAAATGACATAATTGTTCATCCAATGATACAAAAACACCTATTGGATGCACAAGATTGGTTAGAAACCCTAATTGGACAAGATGAAGTTTAGGGAGGACGAAAATGACCTAAATGTTCATCCAATGACACAAAAACACCTATCAGATGCACAAGATTGGTTAAAAACCCTAATTGGACAAGATTAAGTGTAGGGAGGACGAAAATGACCTAAATGTTCATCCAATGACACAAAACACCTATTTGATGCACAAGATTGGTTAAAAACCATAATTGGACAAGATTAAGTGTAGGGAGGGTGAAAATGACGTAAATGTTCATCCAATGACACAAAACACCTATTGGATGCACAAGATTGGTTAAAAACCCTAATTGGATAAGAATTAGCCTCTGCAGGACGAAAATGACCTAAGTTTTCATGCAATGACACAAAACACCTATTGGATGCACAAGATTTGTTAAATACCCTAATTGGACAAGAATTATCCTAGGGAGGACGAAAATGACCTAATTGTTCATCTAATGACACAAAAACACCAATTGGAAGCACAAGATTGGTTAGAAACCCTAATTGGACAAGATAAAGTGTAAGGAGGACGAAAATGACCTAAATATTCATCCAATGACACAAAACACCTATTGGATGCACAAAATTGGTTAAAAACCCTAATTGGACAAGATTAAGTGTAGGGAGGACGAAAATGACCTAAATGTTCATCCAATGACACAAACACAACTATTGGATGCACAAGATTTGTTAAAAAACCTAATTGGATAAGAATTAGCCTAGGGAGGACGAAAATGACCTAATTGTTCATCCAATGACACAAAAACAGCCATTGGAAGCACAAGATTGGTTAAAAACCCTAATTGGAAAAGATTAAGTGTAGGGAGGACGAAAATGACCTAAATGTTCATCCAATGACACAAAAACACCTATCGGATGCACAAGATTGGTTAAAAACCCTAATTGGACAAGATTAAGTGTAGGGAGGACGAAAATGACCTAAATGTTCATCCAATGACACAAAACACCTATTTGATGCACAAGATTGGTTAAAAACCGTAATTGGACAAGATTAAGTGTAGGGAGCGTGAAAATGACGTAAATGTTCATCCAATGACACAAAACACCTATTGGATGCACAAGATTGGTTAAAAACCCTAATTGGACAAGATTAACTGTAGGGAGGGACAAAATGACCTAAATGTTCATCCAATGACACAAAAACACGTATTGGATGCACAAGATTGGTTAAAAACCGAAATTGGACAAGTATTAGCCTAGGGTGGACGAAAATGACCTAATTGTTCATCCAATGATACAAAAACACCTGTTGGATGCACAAGATTGGTTAAAAAACCTAATTGGACAAGAATTAGCCTATGGAGGACGAAAATGACCTAAATATTCATCCAATGACACAAAAACAGCCATTGGATGCACAAGATTGGCTAAAAACCCAAATTGGACAAGCTTAAGTGTAGGGAGGTCGAAAATGACCTAAATGTTCATCGAATGACACAAAACACCTATTCGATGCACAAGATTGGTTAAAAACCCTAATTAGACAAGATTAAGTGTAGGGAGGACGAAAATGACCTAAATGTTCATCCAATGACACAAAACACCTATTCGATGCACAAGATTGGTTAAAAACCCTAATTAGACAAGATTAACTGTAGGGAGGGTGAAAATGACCTAAATGTTCATCCAATGACACAAAAACATGTATTGGATGTAGAAGATTAGTTAAAAACCCAAATTGGACAAGAATTAGCCTAGCGAGGACGAAAATGACATAATTGTTCATCCAATGATACAAAAACACCTATTGGATGCACAAGATTGGTTAAAAATCCTAATTGGACAAGATTAAGTGTAGGGAGGGTGAAAATGACCTAAATGTTCATCCAATGACACAAACACAACTATTGGATGCACAAGATTTGTTAAAAAACCTAATTGGATAAGAATTAGCCTAGGGAGGACGAAAATGACCTAATTGTTCATCCAATGACACAAAAACAGCCATTGGAAGCACAAGATTGGTTAAAAACCCTAATTGGAAAAGATTAAGTGTAGGGAGGACGAAAATGACCTAAATGTTCATCCAATGACACAAAAACACCTATCGGATGCACAAGATTGGTTAAAAACCCTAATTGGACAAGATTAAGTGTAGGGAGGACGAAAATGACCTAAATGTTCATCCAATGACACAAAACACCTATTTGATGCACAAGATTGGTTAAAAATCGTAATTGGACAAGATTAAGTGTAGGGAGGGTGAAAATGACGTAAATGTTCATCCAATGACACAAAACACCTATTGGATGCACAAGATTGGTTAAAAACCCTAATTGGACAAGATTAACTGTAGGGAGGGACAAAATGACCTAAATGTTCATCCAATGACACAAAAACACGTATTGGATGCACAAGATTGGTTAAAAACCGAAATTGGACAAGTATTAGCCTAGGGTGGACGAAAATGACCTAATTGTTCATCCAATGATACAAAAACACCTGTTGGATGCACAAGATTGGTTAAGAAACCTAATTGGACAAGAATTAGCCTAGGGAGGACGAAAATGACCTAAATATTCATCCAATGACACAAAAACAGCCATTGGATGCACAAGATTGGCTAAAAACCCAAATTGGACAAGCTTAAGTGTAGGGAGGTCGAAAATGACCTAAATGTTCATCGAATGACACAAAACACCTATTCGATGCACAAGATTGGTTAAAAACCCTAATTAGACAAGATTAAGTGTAGGGAGGACTAAAATGACCTAAATGTTCATCCAATGACACAAAACACCTATTCGATGCACAAGATTGGTTAAAAACCCTAATTAGACAAGATTAACTGTAGGGAGGGTGAAAATGACCTAAATGTTCATCCAATGACACAAAAACATGTATTGGATGCAGAAGATTAGTTAAAAACCCAAATTGGACAAGAATTAGCCTAGGGAGGACGAAAATGACATAATTGTTCATCCAATGATACAAAAACACCTATTGGATGCACAAGATTGGTTAAAAATCCTAATTGGACAAGATTAAGTGTAGGGAGGGTGAAAATGACCTAAATGTTCATCCAATGACACAAAAACTCCTATTGGATGCACAAGATTGGTTAAAAACCTTAATTGGACAAGAATTAGCCTAGGGAGGAGGAAAATGACCTAATTGTTCATCCAATGATACAAAAACACCTATTGGATGCACAAGATTTGTTAAAAACCCTAATTGGACAATAATAATCCTAGGGAGGACGAAATGACCTAATTGTTCATCCAATGACACAAAAACCCCAATTGGATGCACAAGATTGGTTAGAAACCCTAATTGGACAAGATAAAGTGTAGGGAGGACTTAAAATGACCTAAATGTTCATCCATTGACACAAAACACCTATTCGATGCACAAGATTGGTTCAAAACCCTAATTGGACAAGATTATGTGTAGGGAGGACGAAAATGACCTAAATATTCATCCAATGACACAAAAACAGCCATTGGATGCACAAGATTGGCTAAAAACCCAAATTGAACAAGATTAAGTGTAGGGAGGTCGAAAATGACCTAAATGTTCGTCCAATGACACAAAACACCTATTCGATGCACAAGATTGGTTAAAAACCCTAATTAGACAAGATTAACTGTAGGGAGGGTGAAAATGACCTAAATGTTCATCCAATGACACAAAACACCTATTGGATGCACAAGATTGGTTAAAAACCCTAATTGGATAAGAATTAGCCTAGGGAGGACGAAAATGTCCTAAGTGTTCATGCAATGACACAAAACATCTATTGGATGCACAAGATTTGTTAAAAACCCTAATTGGACAAGAATTATCCTAGGGAGGACGAAAATGACCTAATTGTTCATCCAATAACACAAAAACACCAATTGGAGGCACAAGATTGGTTAGAAACCTTAATTGGATAAGATAAAGTGTAGGGAGGACGAAAATGACCTAAATGTTCATCCAATGACACAAACACAACTATTGGATGGACAAGATTTGTTAGAAACCCTAATTGGACAAGCATAAGCCTAGGGAGGATGAAAATGACCTAAATGTTCATCCAATGACCCAAGACACCTATTGGATGCACACGATTGGTTAAAAAACCTAATTGGACAAGAATTAGCCTAGGGAGGACGAAAATGACCTAATTGTTCATCCAATGACACAAAAACAGCCATTGGATGCACAAGATTGGTTAGAAACCTTAATTGGACAAGATAAAGTGTAGGGAGGACGAAAATGACCTAAATGTTCATCCAATGACACAAA
>JBBPBS010001003.1:46797-79469 GCA_037974835.1 Cicer judaicum
GGGAGGACGAAAATGACCTAAATATTCATCCAATGACACAAAAACAGCCATTGGATGCACAAGATTGGCTAAAAACCCAAATTGAACAAGATTAAGTGTAGGGAGGTCGAAAATGACCTAAATGTTCGTCCAATGACACAAAACACCTATTCGATGCACAAGATTGGTTAAAAACCCTAATTAGACAAGATTAACTGTAGGGAGGGTGAAAATGACCTAAATGTTCATCCAATGACACAAAACACCTATTGGATGCACAAGATTGGTTAAAAACCCTAATTGGATAAGAATTAGCCTAGGGAGGACGAAAATGTCCTAAGTGTTCATGCAATGACACAAAACATCTATTGGATGCACAAGATTTGTTAAAAACCCTAATTGGACAAGAATTATCCTAGGGAGGACGAAAATGACCTAATTGTTCATCCAATAACACAAAAACACCAATTGGATGCACAAGATTGGTTAGAAACCTTAATTGGATAAGATAAAGTGTAGGGAGGACGAAAATGACCTAAATGTTCATCCAATGACACAAACACAACTATTGGATGGACAAGATTTGTTAGAAACCCTAATTGGACAAGCATAAGCCTAGAGAGGATGAAAATGACCTAAATGTTCATCCAATGACCCAAGACACCTATTGGATGCACACGATTGGTTAAAAAACCTAATTGGACAAGAATTAGCCTAGGGAGGACGAAAATGACCTAATTGTTCATCCAATGACACAAAAACAGCCATTGGATGCACAAGATTGGTTAAAAACCCTAATTGGACAAGATTAAGTGTAAGGAGGACGAAAATGACCTAAATGTTCATCCAATGACACAAAACACCTATTCGATGCACAAGATTGGTTAAAAACCCTAATTGGACAAGATTAAGTGTAGGGAGGGTGAAAATGACCTAAATGTTCATCCAATAACACAAAACACCTATTGGATGCACAAGATTGGTTAAAAACCCTAATAGGATAAGAATTAGCCTAGGGAGGACGAAAATGTCCTAAGTGTTCATGCAATGACACAAAACACCTATTGGATGCACAAGATTTGTTAAAAACCCTAATTGGACAAGATTAAGTGTAGGGAGGACGAAAATGACCTAAATGTTCATCCAATGACACAAAACACCTATTGGATGCACAAGATTGGTTAAAAACCCTAATTGGACAAGATTAAGTGTAGGGAGGACGAAAATGACCTAAATGTTCGTCCAATGACATAAACACAACTATTGGATGCACAAGATTTGTTAGAAACCCTAATTGGACAAGCATAAGCCTAGGGAGGATGAAAATGACCTAAATGTTCATCCAATAACACAAAAACACCTATTGGATGCACAAGATTGGTTAAAAAACCTAATTGGACAAGAATTAGCCTAGGGAGGACGAAAATGACCTAATTGTTCATCCAATGACACAAAAACAGCCATTGGATGCACAAGATTGGTTAAAAACCCTAATTGGACAAGATTATGTGTAGGGAGGGCGAAAATGACCTAAATGTTCATCCAATGACACAAAACACCTATTTGATGCACAAGATTGGTTAAAAACCCTAATTGGACAAGATTAAGTGTAGGGAGGGTGAAAATGACCTAAATGTTCATCCAATGACACAAAACACCTATTGGATGCACAAGATTGGTTAAAAACCCTAATTGGATAAGAATTAGCCTAGGGAGGACGAAAATGTCCTAAGTGTTCATGCAATGACACAAAACACCTATTGGATGCACAAGATTTGTTAAAAACCCTAATTGGACAAGAATTATCCTAGGGAGGACGAAAATGACCTAATTGTTCATCCAATAACACAAAAACACCAATTGGATGCACAAGATTGGTTAGAAACCTTAATTGGACAAGATAAAGCGTAGGGAGGACGAAAATGACCTAAATGTTCATCCAATGACACAAAACACCTATTGGATGCACAAGATTGGTTAAAAACCCTAATTGGACAAGATTAAGTGTAGGGAGGACGAAAATGACCTAAATGTTCATCCAATGACACAAACACAACTATTGGATGCACAAGATTTGTTAGAAACCCTAATTGGACAAGCATAAGCCTAGGGAGGATGAAAATGACCTAAATGTTCATCCAATGACACAAAAACACCTATTGGATGCACAAGTTTGGTTAAAAAACCTAATTGGACAAGAATTAGCCTAAGGAGGACGAAAATGACCTAATTGTTCATCCAATGACACAAAAACAGCCATTGGATGCACAAGATTGGTAAAAAACCCTAATTGGACAAGATTAAGTGTAGGGAGGACGAAAATGACCTAAATGTTCATCCAATGACACAAAACACCTATTCGATGCACAAGATTGGTTAAAAACCCTAATTAGACAAGATTAACTGTAGGGAGGGTGAAAATGACCTAAATGTTCATCCAATGACACAAAACACCTATCGGATGCACAAGATTGGTTAAAAACCCTAATTGGACAAGATTAAGTGTAAGGAGGACGAAAATGACCTAAATGTTCTTCCAATGACACAAAACACCTATTTGATGCACAAGATTGGTTAAAAACCCTAATTGGACAAGATTAAGTGTAGGGAGGGTGAAAATGACCTAAATGTTCATCCAATGACACAAAACACCTATTGGATGCACAAGATTGGTTAAAAACCCAAATTGGACAAGAATTACGAAAATGACCTAATTGTTCATCCAATGATACAAAAACACCTATTGGATGCACAAGATTGGTTAGAAACCCTAATTGGACAAGATTAAGTGTAGGGAGGACGAAAATGACCTAAATGTTCATCCAATAACACAAAACACCTATTGGATGCACAAGATTGGTTAAAAACCCTAATTGGACAAGAATTAGCCTAGGGAGGACGAAAATGACCTAATTGTTCATCCAATGACACAAAAACACCTATTGGATGCACAAGATTGGTCAGAAACCCTAATTGGACAAGATTAAGTTTAGGGAGAACGAAAATGAGCTAAATGTTCATCTAATGACACAAAAACAACAATTGGATGCACAAGATTGGTTAAAAACCCTAATTGGACAAGATTAAGTGTAGGGAGGACGAAAATGACCTAAATGTTCATCCAATGACACAAAACACCTATTGGATGCACAAGATTGGTTAAAAACCCTAATTGGATAAGATTAAGTGTAGGGAGGACGAAAATGACCTAAATGTTCATCCAATGACACAAACACAACTATTGGATGGACAAGATTTTTTAGAAACCCTAATTGCACAAGCATAAGCCTAGGGAGGATGAAAATGACCTAAATGTTCATCCAATGACCCAAGACACCTATTGGATGCACACGATTGGTTAAAAAACCTAATTGGACAAGAATTAGCCTAGGGAGGACGAAAATGACCTAAATGTTCATCCAATGACACAAACACAACTATTTGATGGACAAGATTTTTTAGAAACCCTAATTGCACAAGCATAAGCCTAGGGAGGATGAAAATGACCTAAATGTTCATCCAATGACCCAAGACACCTATTGGATGCACACGATTGGTTAAAAAACCTAAATCGACAAGAATTAGCCTAGGGAGAACGAAAATGACCTAATTGTTCATCCAATGACACAAAAACAGCCATTGGATGCACAAGATAGGTTAAAAACCCTAATTGGACAAGATTAAGTGTAGGGAGGACGAAAATGACCTAAATGTTCATCCAATGACACAAAACACCTATTGGATGCACAAGATTGGTTAAAAACCCTAATTGGACAAGATTAAGTGTAGGGAGGACGAAAATGACCTAAATGTTCATCCAATGACACAAACACAACTATTGGATGCACAAGATTTGTTAGAAACCCTAATTGGACAAGCATAAGCCTAAGGAGGATGAAAATGACCTAAATGTTTATCCAATGACACAAAAACACCTGTTGGATGCACAAGTTTTGTTAAAAAACCTAATTGGACATGAATTAGCCTAAGGAGGACGAAAATGACCTAATTGTTCATCCAATGACACAAAAACAGCCATTGGATGCACAAGATTGGTAAAAAACCCTAATTGGACAAGATTAAGTGTAGGGAGGATGAAAATGACCTAAATGTTCATCCAATGACACAAAACACCTATTCGATGCACAAGATTCGTTAAAAACCCTAATTAGACAAGATTAACTGTAGGGAGGGTGAAAATGACCTAAATGTTCATCCAATGACACAAAACACCTATTGGATGCACAACAATTGGTTAAAAACCCTAATTGGACAAGATTAAGTGTAGGGAGGACGAAAATGACCTAAATGTTCTTCCAATGACACAAAACACCTATTTGATGCACAAGATTGGTTAAAAACCCAAATTCGACAAGAGTAAGTGTAGGGAGGACAAAAATGACCTAAATGTTCATCCAATGACACAAAACACCTATTGGATGCACTAGATTGGTTAGAAACCCTAATTGGACAAGATTAAGTGTAGGGAGGACGAAAATGACCTAAATGTTCATCCAATGACACAAAACACCTATTCGATGCACAAGATTCGTTAAAAACCCTAATTAGACAAGATTAACTGTAGGGAGGGTGAAAATGACCTAAATGTTCATCCAATGACACAAAACACCTATCGGATGCACAAGATTGGTTAAAAACCCTAATTGGACAAGATTAAGTGTAAGGAGGACGAAAATGACCTAAATGTTCTTCCAATGACACAAAACACCTATTTGATGCACAAGATTGGTTAAAAACCCTAATTGGACAAGATTAAGTGTAGGGAGGGTGAAAATGACCTAAATGTTCATCCAATGACACAAAACACCTATTGGATGCACAAGATTGGTTAAAAACCCTAATTGGACAAGATTAAGTGTAGGGAGGACGAAAATGACTTAAATGTTCATCCAATGACACAAAACACCTATTCGATGCACAAGATTGGTTAAAAACCCTAATTAGACAAGATTAACTGTAGGGAGGGTGAAAATGACCTAAATGTTCATCCAATGACACAAAACACCTATCGCATGCACAAGATTGGTTAAAAACCCTAATTGGACAAGATTAAGTGTAAGGAGGACGAAAATGACCTAAATGTTCTTCCAATGACACAAAACACCTATTTGATGCACAAGATTGGTTAAAAACCCTAATTGGACTAGATTAAGTGTAGGGAGGGTGAAAATGACCTAAATGTTCATCCAATGACACAAAACACCTATTGGATGCACAAGATTGGTTAAAAACCCTAATTGGACAAGATTAAGTGTAGGGAGGACGAAAATGACTTAAATGTTCATCCAATGACACAAAACACCTATTGGATGCACAAGATTGGTTAAAAACCCGAATTGGACAAGATTAAGTGTAGGGAGGACGAAAATGACCTAAATGTTCATCCAATGACACAAACACAACTATTGGATGGACAAGATTTTTTAGAAACCCTAATTGCACAAGCATAAGCCTAGGGAGGATGAAAATGAACTAAATGTTCATCCAATGACCCAAGACACCTATTGGATGCACACGATTGGTTAAAAAACCTAATTGGACAGGAATTAGCCTAGGGAGGACGAAAATGACCTAAATGTTCATCCAATGACACAAACACAACTATTTGATGGACAAGATTTTTTAGAAACCCTAATTGCACAAGCATAAGCCTAGGGAGGATGAAAATGACCTAAATGTTCATCCAATGACCCAAGACACCTATTGGATGCACACGATTGGTTAAAAAACCTAAATGGACAAGAATTAGCCTAGGGAGAACGAAAATGACCTAATTGTTCATCCAATGACACAAAAACAGCCATTGGATGCACAAGATAGGTTAAAAACCCTAATTGGACAAGATTAAGTGTAGGGAGGACGAAAATGACCTAAATGTTCATCCAATGACACAAAACACCTATTGGATGCACAAGATTGGTTAAAAACCCTAATTGGACAAGAATTATTCTAGGGAGGACGAAAATGACCTAATTGTTCATCCAATGACACAAACACACCTATTGGATGCACAAGATTGGTTAGAAACCCTAATTGGACAAGAATTAGCCTAGGGAAGACGAAAATGACCTAATTGTTCATCCAATGACAGAGAAACACCAATTGGATGCACAAGATTGGTTAAAAACCCTAATTGGATAAGAATTAGCCTAGGGAGGACGAAAATGACCTAAATGTTCATCCAATGACACAAAACACCTATTGGATGCACAAGATTGGTTAAAAACCCTAATTGGACAAGATTAAGTGTAGGGAGGGCGAAAATGACCTAAATGTTCATCCAATGACACAAAACACCTATTGGATGCACAAGATTGGTTAAAAACCCTAATTGGATAAGAATTAGCCTAGGGAGGACGAAAATGTCCTAAGTGTTCATGCAATGACACAAAACACCTATTGGATGCACAAGATTTGTTAAAAACCCTAATTGGACAAGAATTATCCTAGGGAGGACGAAAATGACCTAATTGTTCATCCAATAACACAAAAACACCAATTGGATGCACAAGATTGGTTAGAAACCTTAATTGGACAAGATAAAGCGTAGGGAGGACGAAAATGACCTAAATGTTCATCCAATGACACAAAACACCTATTGGATGCACAAGATTGGTTAAAAACCCTAATTGGACAAGATTAAGTGTAGGGAGGACGAAAATGACCTAAATGTTCATCCAATGACACAAACACAACTATTGGATGCACAAGATTTGTTAGAAACCCTAATTGGACAAGCATAAGCCTAGGGAGGATGAAAATGACCTAAATGTTCATCCAATGACACAAAAACACCTATTGGATGCACAAGTTTGGTTAAAAAACCTAATTGGACAAGAATTAGCCTAAGGAGGACGAAAATGACCTAATTGTTCATCCAATGACACAAAAACAGCCATTGGATGCACAAGATTGGTAAAAAACCCTAATTGGACAAGATTAAGTGTAGGGAGGACGAAAATGACCTAAATGTTCATCCAATGACACAAAACACCTATTCGATGCACAAGATTGGTTAAAAACCCTAATTAGACAAGATTAACTGTAGGGAGGGTGAAAATGACCTAAATGTTCATCCAATGACACAAAACACCTATCGGATGCACAAGATTAAGTGTAAGGAGGACGAAAATGACCTAAATGTTCTTCCAATGACACAAAACACCTATTTGATGCACAAGATTGGTTAAAAACCCTAATTGGACAAGATTAAGTGTAGGGAGGGTGAAAATGACCTAAATGTTCATCCAATGACACAAAACACCTATTGGATGCACAAGATTGGTTAAAAACCCAAATTGGACAAGAATTAGCCTTGGGAGGACGAAAATGACCTAATTGTTCATCCAATGATACAAAAACACCTATTGGATGCACAAGATTGGTTAGAAACCCTAATTGGACAAGATTAAGTGTAGGGAGGACGAAAATGACCTAAATGTTCATCCAATAACACAAAACACCTATTGGATGCACAAGATTGGTTAAAAATCCTAATTGGACAAGAATTATCCTAGGGAGGACAAAAATGACCTAAATGTTCATCCAATGACACAAAACACCAATTGGATGCACAAGATTAGTTAACAACCCAAATTCGACAAGAGTAAGTGTAGGGAGGACGAAAATGACCTAAATGTTCATCCAATGACACAAAACACCTATTGGATGCACAAGATTGGTTAAAAACCCAAATTGGACAAGAATTAGCCTTGGGAGGACGAAAATGACCTAATTGTTCATCCAATGATACAAAAACACCTATTGGATGCACAAGATTGGTTAGAAACCCTAATTGGACAAGATTAAGTGTAGGGAGGACGAAAATGACCTAAATGTTCATCCAATAACACAAAACACCTATTGGATGCACAAGATTGGTTAAAAATCCTAATTGGACAAGAATTATCCTAGGGAGGACAAAAATGACCTAAATGTTCATCCAATGACACAAAACACCAATTGGATGCACAAGATTGGTTAACAACCCAAATTCGACAAGAGTAAGTGTAGGGAGGACGAAAATGACCTAAATGTTCATCCAATGACACAAAACACCTATTGGATGCACTAGATTGGTTAGAAACCCTAATAGGACAAGATTAAGTGTAGTGAGGACGAAAATGACCTAAATGTTCATCCAATGACACAAAACACCTATTGGATGCACAAGATTGGTTAAAAACCCTAATTGGACAAGATTAAGTGTAGGGAGGACGAAAATGACCTAAAAGTTCATCCAATGACACAAAACACCTATTGGATGCACAAGATTGGTTAAAAACCCGAATTGGACAAGATTAAGTGTAGGGAGGACGAAAATGACCTAAATGTTCATCCAATGACACAAACACAACTATTGGATGGACAAGATTTGTTAGAAACCCTAATTGGACAAGCATAAGCCTAGGGAGGATGAAAATGACCTAAATGTTCATCCAATGACCCAAGACACCTATTGGATGCACACGATTGGTTAAAAAACCTAATTGGACAAGAATTAGCCTAGGGAGGACGAAAATGACCTAATTGTTCATCCAATGACACAAAAACAGCCATTGGATGCACAAGATTGGTTAAAAACCCTAATTGGACAAGATTAAGTGTAAGGAGGACGAAAATGACCTAAATGTTCATCCAATGACACAAAACACCTATTCGATGCACAAGATTGTTTAAAAACCCTAATTGGACAAGATTAAGTGTAGGGAGGGTGAAAATGACCTAAATGTTCATCCAATAACACAAAACACCTATTGGATGCACAAGATTGGTTAAAAACCCTAATAGGATAAGAATTAGCCTAGGGAGGACGAAAATGTCCTAAGTGTTCATGCAATGACACAAAACACCTATTGGATGCACAAGATTTGTTAAAAACCCTAATTGGACAAGATTAAGTGTAGGGAGGACGAAAATGACCTAAATGTTCATCCAATGACACAAAACACCTATTGGATGCACAAGATTGGTTAAAAACCCTAATTGGACAAGATTAAGTGTAGGGAGGACGAAAATGACCTAAATGTTCATCCGATGACACAAAACACTTATTGGATGCACAAGATTGGTTAAAAACCCTAATTGGATAACAATTAACCTAGGGAGGACGAAAATGATCTAAGTGTTCATCCAATGACACAAAACACCTCTTGGATGCACAAGATTGGTTAAAAACCCTAATTGGACAAGAATTAGCCTAGGGAGGACGAAAATGACCTAATTGTTCATCCAATGACACAAAAACACCTATCGGATGCACAAGATTGGTTAGAAACCCTAATTGGACAAGATTAAGTGTAGGGAGGACGAAAATGACCTAAATGTTCATTCAATGACACAAAACACCTATTGGATACACATGATTGGTTAAAAACCCGAATAGGACAAGAATTATCCTAGGGAGGAAAAAAATGACCTAATTGTTTATCCAATGACACAAAAACACCAATTGGATGCACAAGATTGGTTTGAAAACCTAATTGGACAAGATAAAGTGTAGGGAGGACGAAAATGACCTAAATGTTCATCCAATGACACAAAACACCTATTGGATGCACAAGATTGGTTAAAAACCCTAATTGGACAAGATTAAGTGTAGGGAGGACGAAAATGACCTAAATGTTCATCCAATTACACAAAACACCTATTGGATGCACAAGATTGGTTAAAAACCCTAATTGGACAAGATTAAGTGTAGGGAGGACGAAAATGACCTAAATGTTCATCCAATGACACAAAACACCTATTGGATGCACAAGATTGGTTAAAAACCCTAATTGGACAAGATTAAGTGTAGGGAGCACGAAAATGACCTAAATGTTCATCCAATGACACAAAACACCTATTGGATGCACAAGATTGGTTAAAAACCCTAATTGGACAAGATTAAGTGTAGGGAGGACGAAAATGACCTAAATGTTCATCCAATGACATAAACACAACTATTGGATGCACAAGATTTGTTAGAAACCCTAATTGGACAAGCATAAGCCTAGGGAGGATGAAAATGACCTAAATGTTCATCCAATGACACAAAAACACCTATTGGATGCACAAGATTGGTTAAAAAACCTAATTGGACAAGAATTAGCCTAGGGAGGACGAAAAGGACCTAATTGTTCATCCAATGACACAAAAACAGCCATTGGATGCACAAGATTGGTTAAAAACCCTAATTGGACAAGATTAAGTGTAGGGAGGACGAAAATGACCTAAATGTTCATCCAATGACACAAAACACCTATTGGATGCACAAGATTGGTTAAAAACCCGAATTGGACAAGATTAAGTGTAGGGAGGACGAAAATGACCTAAATGTTCATCCAATGACACAAACACAACTATTGGATGGACAAGATTTTTTAGAAACCCTAATTGCACAAGCATAAGCCTAGGGAGGATGAAAATGACCTAAATGTTCATCCAATGACCCAAGACACCTATTGGATGCACACGATTGGTTAAAAAACCTAAATCGACAAGAATTTGCCTAGGGAGAACGAAAATGACCTAATTGTTCATCCAATGACACAAAAACAGCCATTGGATGCACAAGATAGGTTAAAAACCCTAATTGGACAAGATTAAGTGTAGGGAGGACGAAAATGACCTAAATGTTCATCCAATGACACAAAACACCTATTGGATGCACAAGATTGGTTAAAAACCCTAATTGGACAAGATTAAGTGTAGGGAGGACGAAAATGACCTAAATGTTCATCCAATGACACAAACACAACTATTGGATGCACAAGATTTGTTAGAAACCCTAATTGGACAAGCATAAGCCTAGGGAGGATGAAAATGACCTAAATGTTTATCCAATGACACAAAAACACCTGTTGGATGCACAAGTTTTGTTAAAAAACCTAATTGGACATGAATTAGCCTAAGGAGGACGAAAATGACCTAATTGTTCATCCAATGACACAAAAACAGCCATTGGATGCACAAGATTGGTAAAAAACCCTAATTGGACAAGATTAAGTGTAGGGAGGATGAAAATGACCTAAATGTTCATCCAATGACACAAAACACCTATTCGATGCACAAGATTCGTTAAAAACCCTAATTAGACAAGATTAACTGTAGGGAGGGTGAAAATGACCTAAATGTTCATCCAATGACACAAAACACCTATTGGATGCACAACAATTGGTTAAAAACCCTAATTGGACAAGATTAAGTGTAGGGAGGACGAAAATGACCTAAATGTTCTTCCAATGACACAAAACACCTATTTGATGCACAAGATTGGTTAAAAACCCAAATTCGACAAGAGTAAGTGTAGGGAGGACAAAAATGACCTAAATGTTCATCCAATGACACAAAACACCTATTGGATGCACTAGATTGGTTAGAAACCCTAATTGGACAAGATTAAGTGTAGGGAGGACGAAAATGACCTAAATGTTCATCCAATGACACAAAACACCTATTCGATGCACAAGATTCGTTAAAAACCCTAATTAGACAAGATTAACTGTAGGGAGGGTGAAAATGACCTAAATGTTCATCCAATGACACAAAACACCTATCGGATGCACAAGATTGGTTAAAAACCCTAATTGGACAAGATTAAGTGTAAGGAGGACGAAAATGACCTAAATGTTCTTCCAATGACACAAAACACCTATTTGATGCACAAGATTGGTTAAAAACCCTAATTGGACAAGATTAAGTGTAGGGAGGGTGAAAATGACCTAAATGTTCATCCAATGACACAAAACACCTATTGGATGCACAAGATTGGTTAAAAACCCAAATTGGACAAGAATTAGCCTTGGGAGGACGAAAATGACCTAATTGTTCATCCAATGATACAAAAACACCTATTGGATGCACAAGATTGGTTAGAAACCCTAATTGGACAAGATTAAGTGTAGGGAGGACGAAAATGACCTAATTGTTCATCCAATAACACAAAACACCTATTGGATGCACAAGATTGGTTAAAAATCCTAATTGGACAAGAATTATCCTAGGGAGGACAAAAATGACCTAAATGTTCATCCAATGACACAAAACACCAATTGGATGCACAAGATTGGTTAACAACCCAAATTCGACAAGAGTAAGTGTAGGGAGGACAAAAATGACCTAAATGTTCATCCAATGACACAAAACACCTATTGGATGCACAAGATTGGTTAAAAACCCTAATTGGACAAGATTAAGTGTAGGGAGGACGAAAATGACTTAAATGTTCATCCAATGACACAAAACACCTATTGGATGCACAAGATTGGTTAAAAACCCGAATTGGACAAGATTAAGTGTAGGGAGGACGAAAATGACCTAAATGTTCATCCAATGACACAAACACAACTATTGGATGGACAAGATTTTTTAGAAACCCTAATTGCACAAGCATAAGCCTAGGGAGGATGAAAATGAACTAAATGTTCATCCAATGACCCAAGACACCTATTGGATGCACACGATTGGTTAAAAAACCTAATTGGACAAGAATTAGCCTAGGGAGGACGAAAATGACCTAAATGTTCATCCAATGACACAAACACAACTATTTGATGGACAAGATTTTTTAGAAACCCTAATTGCACAAGCATAAGCCTAGGGAGGATGAAAATGACCTAAATGTTCATCCAATGACCCAAGACACCTATTGGATGCACACGATTGGTTAAAAAACCTAAATCGACAAGAATTAGCCTAGGGAGAACGAAAATGACCTAATTGTTCATCCAATGACACAAAAACAGCCATTGGATGCACAAGATAGGTTAAAAACCCTAATTGGACAAGATTAAGTGTAGGGAGGACGAAAATGACCTAAATGTTCATCCAATGACACAAAACACCTATTGGATGCACAAGATTGGTTAAAAACCCGAATTGGACAAGATTAAGTGTAGGGAGGACGAAAATGACCTAAATGTTCATCCAATGACACAAACACAACTATTGGATGGACAAGATTTTTTAGAAACCCTAATTGCACAAGCATAAGCCTAGGGAGGATGAAAATGACCTAAATGTTCATCCAATGACCCAAGACACCTATTGGATGCACACGATTGGTTAAAAAACCTAATTGGACAAGAATTAGCCTAGGGAGGACGAAAATGACCTAATTGTTCATCCAATGACACAAAAACAGCCATTGGATGCACAAGATTGGTTAAAAACCCTAATTGGACAAGATTAAGTGTAGGGAGGACGAAAATGACCTAAATGTACATCCAATGACACAAAACACCTATTCGATGCACAAGATTGGTTAAAAACCCTAATTGGACAAGATTAAGTGTAGGGAGGGTGAAAATGACCTAAATGTTCATCCAATGACACAAAACACCTATTGGATGCACAAGATTGGTTAAAAACCCTAATTGGACAAGATTAAGTGTAGGGAGGGTGAAAATGACCTAAATGTTCATCCAATGACACAAAACACCTATTGGATGCACAAGATTGGTTAAAAACCCTAATTGGATAAGAATTAGCCTAGGGAGGACGAAAATGTCCTAAGTGTTCATGCAATGACACAAAACACCTATTGGATGCACAAGATTTGTTAAAAACCCTAATTGGATAAGAATTATCCTAGGGAGGACGAAAATGACCTAATTGTTCATCCAATAACACAAAAACACCAATTGGATGCACAAGATTGGTTAGAAACCTTAATTGGACAAGATAAAGTGTAGGGAGGACGAAAATGACCTAAATGTTCATCCAATGACACAAAACACCTATTGGATGCACAAGATTGGTTAAAAACCCTAATTGGACAAGATTAAGTGTAGGGAGGACGAAAATGACCTAAATGTTCACCCAATGACACAAACACAACTATTGGATGCACAAGATTTGTTAGAAACCCTAATGGGACAAGCATAAGCCTAGGGAGGATGAAAATGACCTAAATGTTCATCCAATGACACAAAAACACCTATTGGATGCACAAGTTTGGTTAAAAAACCTAATTGGACAAGAATTAGCCTAAGGAGGACGAAAATGACCTAATTGTTCATCCAATGACACAAAAACAGCCATTGGATGCACAAGATTGGTAAAAAACCCTAATTGGACAAGATTAAGTGTAGGGAGGACGAAAATGACCTAAATGTTCATCCAATGACACAAAACACCTATTCGATGCACAAGATTGGTTAAAAACCCTAATTAGACAAGATTAACTGTAGGGAGGGTGAAAATGACCTAAATGTTCATCCAATGACACAAAACACCTATCGGATGCACAAGATTGGTTAAAAACCCTAATTGGACAAGATTAAGTGTAAGGAGGAAGAAAATGACCTAAATGTTCTTCCAATGACACAAAACACCTATTTGATGCACAAGATTGGTTAAAAACCCTAATTAGACAAGATTAAGTGTAGGGAGGGTGAAAATGACCTAAATGTGCATCCAATGACACAAAACACCTATTGGATGCACAAGATTGGTTAAAAACCCAAATTGGACAAGAATTAGCCTTGGGAGGACGAAAATGACCTAATTGTTCATCCAATGATACAAAAACACCTATTGGATGCACAAGATTGGTTAGAAACCCTAATTGGACAAGATTAAGTGTAGGGAGGACGAAAATGACCTAAATGTTCATCCAATGACACAAACACAAGTATTGGATGGACAAGATTTTTTAGAAACCCTAATTGCACAAGCATAAGCCTAGGGAGGATGAAAATGAACTAAATGTTCATCCAATGACCCAAGACACCTATTGGATGCACACGATTGGTTAAAAAACCTAATTGGACAAGAATTAGCCTAGGGAGGACGAAAATGACCTAAATGTTCATCCAATGACACAAACACAACTATTTGATGGACAAGATTTTTTAGAAACCCTAATTGCACAAGCATAAGCCTAGGGAGGATGAAAATGACCTAAATGTTCATCCAATGACCCAAGACACCTATTGGATGCACACGATTTGTTAAAAAACCTAAATGGACAAGAATTAGCCTAGGGAGAACGAAAATGACCTAATTGTTCATCCAATGACACAAAAACAGCCATTGGATGCACAAGATAGGTTAAAAACCCTAATTGGACAAGATTAAGTGTAGGGAGGACGAAAATGACCTAAATGTTCATCCAATGACACAAAACACCTATTGGATGCACAAGATTGGTTAAAAACCCTAATTGGACAAGATTAAGTGTAGGGAGGACGAAAATGACCTAAATGTTCATCCAATGACACAAACACAACTATTGGATGCACAAGATTTGTTAGAAACCCTAATTGGACAAGCATAAGCCTAGGGAGGATGAAAATGACCTAAATGTTTATCCAATGACACAAAAACACCTGTTGGATGCACAAGTTTTGTTAAAAAACCTAATTGGACATGAATTAGCCTAAGGAGGACGAAAATGACCTAATTGTTCATCCAATGACACAAAAACAGCCATTGGATGCACAAGATTGGTAAAAAACCCTAATTGGACAACATTAAGTGTAGGGAGGACGAAAATGACCTAAATGTTCATCCAATGACACAAAACACCTATTCGATGCACAAGATTGGTTAAAAACCCTAATTAGACAAGATTTACTGTAGGGAGGGTGAAAATGACCTAAATGTTCATCCAATGACACAAAACACCTATCGGATGCACAATATTGGTTAAAAACCCTAATTGGACAAGATTAAGTGTAAGGAGGACGAAAATGACCTAAATGTTCATCCAATGACACAAAACACCTATTGGATGCACAAGATTGGTTAAAAACCCTAATTGGACAAGATTAAGTGTAGGGAGGACGAAAATGACCTAAATGTTCATCCAATGACACAAACACAACTATTGGATGCACAAGATTTGTTAGAAACCCTAATGGGACAAGCATAAGCCTAGGGAGGATGAAAATGACCTAAATGTTCATCCAATGACACAAAAACACCTATTGGATGCACAAGTTTGGTTAAAAAACCTAATTGGACAAGAATTAGCCTAAGGAGGACGAAAATGACCTAATTGTTCATCCAATGACACAAAAACAGCCATTGGATGCACAAGATTGGTAAAAAACCCTAATTGGACAAGATTAAGTGTAGGGAGGACGAAAATGACCTAAATGTACATCCAATGACACAAAACACCTATTCGATGCACAAGATTGGTTAAAAACCCTAATTGGACAAGATTAAGTGTAGGGAGGACGAAAATGACTTAAATGTTCATCCAATGACACAAAACACCTATTGGATGCACAAGATTGGTTAAAAACCCGAATTGGACAAGATTAAGTGTAGGGAGGACGAAAATGACCTAAATGTTCATCCAATGACACAAAGACAACTATTGGATGGACAAGATTTTTTAGAAACCCTAATTGCACAAGCATAAGCCTAGGGAGGATGAAAATGAACTAAATGTTCATCCAATGACCCAAGACACCTATTGGATGCACACGATTGGTTAAAAAACCTAATTGGACAAGAATTAGCCTAGGGAGGACGAAAATGACCTAAATGTTCATCCAATGACACAAACACAACTATTTGATGGACAAGATTTTTTAGAAACCCTAATTGCACAAGCATAAGCCTAGGGAGGATGAAAATGACCTAAATGTTCATCCAATGACCCAAGACACCTATTGGATGCACACGATTGGTTAAAAAACCTAAATCGACAAGAATTAGCCTAGGGAGAACGAAAATGACCTAATTGTTCATCCAATGACACAAAAACAGCCATTGGATGCACAAGATAGGTTAAAAACCCTAATTGGACAAGATTAAGTGTAGGGAGGACGAAAATGACCTAAATGTTCATCCAATGACACAAAACACCTATTGGATGCACAAGATTGGTTAAAAACCCTAATTGGACAAGATTAAGTGTAGGGAGGACGAAAATGACCTAAATGTTCATCCAATGACACAAACACAACTATTGGATGCACAAGATTTGTTAGAAACCCTAATTGGACAAGCATAAGCCTAAGGAGGATGAAAATGACCTAAATGTTTATCCAATGACACAAAAACACCTGTTGGATGCACAAGTTTTGTTAAAAAACCTAATTGGACATGAATTAGCCTAAGGAGGACGAAAATGACCTAATTGTTCATCCAATGACACAAAAACAGCCATTGGATGCACAAGATTGGTAAAAAACCCTAATTGGACAAGATTAAGTGTAGGGAGGATGAAAATGACCTAAATGTTCATCCAATGACACAAAACACCTATTCGATGCACAAGATTCGTTAAAAACCCTAATTAGACAAGATTAACTGTAGGGAGGGTGAAAATGACCTAAATGTTCATCCAATGACACAAAACACCTATTGGATGCACAACAATTGGTTAAAAACCCTAATTGGACAAGATTAAGTGTAGGGAGGACGAAAATGACCTAAATGTTCTTCCAATGACACAAAACACCTATTTGATGCACAAGATTGGTTAAAAACCCAAATTCGACAAGAGTAAGTGTAGGGAGGACAAAAATGACCTAAATGTTCATCCAATGACACAAAACACCTATTGGATGCACTAGATTGGTTAGAAACCCTAATTGGACAAGATTAAGTGTAGGGAGGACGAAAATGACCTAAATGTTCATCCAATTACACAAAACACCTATTGGATGCACAAGATTGGTTAAAAACCCTAATTGGACAAGATTAAGTGTAGGGAGGACGAAAATGACCTAAATGTTCATCCAATGACACAAAACACCTATTGGATGCACAAGATTGGTTAAAAACCCGAATTGGACAAGATTAAGTGTTGGGAGGACGAAAATGACCTAAATGTTCATCCAATGACACAAACACAACTATTGGATGGACAAGATTTTTTTGAAACCCTAATTGCACAAGCATAAGCCTAGGGAGGATGAAAATGACCTAAATGTTCATCCAATGACCCAAGACACCTATTGGATGCACACGATTGGTTAAAAAACTTAATTGGACAAGAATTAGCCTAGGGAGGACGAAAATGACCTAATTGTTCATCCGATGACACAAAAACAGCCATTGGATGCACAAGATTGGTTAAAAACCCTAATTGGACAAGATTAAGTGTAGGGAGGACGAAAATGACCTAAATGTTCATCCAATGACACAAAACACCTATTGGATGCACAAGATTGGTTAAAAACCCTAATTGGATAAGATTAAGTGTAGGGAGGACGAAAATGACCTAAATGTTCATCCAATGACACAAACACAACTATTGGATGGACAAGATTTTTTAGAAACCCTAATTGCACAAGCATAAGCCTAGGGAGGATGAAAATGACCTAAATGTTCATCCAATGACCCAAGACACCTATTGGATGCACACGATTGGTTAAAAAACCTAATTGGACAAGAATTAGCCTAGGGAGGACGAAAATGACCTAATTGTTCATCCAATGACACAAAAACAGCCATTGGATGCACAAGATTGGTTAAAAACCCTAATTGGACAAGATTAAGTGTAGGGAGGACGAAAATGACCTAAATGTACATCCAATGACACAAAACACCTATTCGATGCACAAGATTGGTTAAAAACCCTAATTGGACAAGATTAAGTGTAGGGAGGGTGAAAATGACCTAAATGTTCATCCAATGACACAAAACACCTATTGGATGCACAAGATTGGTTAAAAACCCTAATTGGATAAGAATTAGCCTAGGGAGGACGAAAATGTCCTAAGTGTTCATGCAATGACACAAAACACCTATTGGATGCACAAGATTTGTTAAAAACCCTAATTGGACAAGAATTATCCTAGGGAGGACGAAAATGACCTAATTGTTCATCCAATAACACAAAAACACCAATTGGATGCACAAGATTGGTTAGAAACCATAATTGGACAAGATAAAGTGTAGGGAGGACGAAAATGACCTAAATGTTCATCCAATGACACAAAACACCTATTGGATGCACAAGATTGGTTAAAAACCCTAATTGAACAAGATTAAGTGTAGGGAGGACGAAAATGACCTAAATGTTCATCCAATGACACAAAACACCTATTGGATGCACAAGATTGGTTAAAAACCCTAATTGGACAAGATTAAGTGTAGGGAGGACGAAAATGACCTAAATGTTCATCCAATGACACAAAACACCTATTCGATGCACAAGATTGGTTAAAAACCCTAATTGGACAAGATTAAGTGTAGGGAGGACGAAAATGACCTAAATGTTCATCCAATGACACAAACACAACTATTGGATGCACAAGATTTGTTAGAAACCCTAATTGGACAAGCATAAGCCTAGGGAGGATGAAAATGACCTAAATGTTTATCCAATGACACAAAAACACCTGTTGGATGCACAAGTTTTGTTAAAAAACCTAATTGGACATGAATTAGCCTAAGGAGGACGAAAATGACCTAATTGTTCATCCAATGACACAAAAACAGCCATTGGATGCACAAGATTGGTTAAAAACCCTAATTGGACAAGATTAAGTGTAGGGAGGACGAAAATGACCTAAATGTTCATCCAATGACACAAAACACCTATTGGATGCACAAGATTGGTTAAAAACCCTAATTGGACAATAATTAGCCTAGGGAGGACGAAAATGACCTAAATGTTCATCCAATGACACAAAACACCTATTGGATGCACAAGATTGGTTAAAAACCCTAATTGGACAAGATTAAGTGTAGGGAGGACGAAAATGACCTAAATGTTCATCCAATGACACAAAACACCTATTGGATGCACAACATTGGTTAGAAACCCTAATTGGACAAGAATTTGCCTAGGGACGACGCAAATGACCTAATTGTTCATCCAATGACACAAAAACACCTATCGGATGCACAAGATTGGTTAGAAACCCTAATTGGACAAGATTAAGTGTAGGGAGGACGAAAATGACCTAAATGTTCATCCAATGACACAAAACACCTACTGGAAACACAAGATTGGTTAAAAACCCTAATTGGACAAGAATTATCCTAGGGAGGACGAAAATGACCTAATTGTTCATCCAATGACACAAAATCACCAATTGGATGCACAAGATTAGTTAGAAACCCTAATTGGACAAGATAAAGTTTAGGGAGGACGAAAATGACTTAAATGTTCATCCAATGACACAAAACACTTATTGGATGCACAAGATTGGTTAAAAACCCTAGTTGGACAAGATTTAGCCTAGGGTGGACGAAAATGACCTAAATGATCATCCAATGACACAAAACCCATATTGGATGCACAAGATTGGTTAAAAACCCTAGTTGGACAAGATTTAGCCTAGGGAGGACGAAAATGACCTAATTGTTCATCCAATGACACAGAAACACCCATTGGATGCACAAGATTGGTTAAAAACCCTAATTGGACAAGAATTAGTGTAGGGAGGACGAAAATGACCTAAATGTTCATCCAATGACACAAAACACCTATTGGATGCACAAGATTGGTTAAAAACCCAAATTGGACAAGATTAAGTGTAGGGAGGACGAAAATGACCTAAATGTTCATCCAATGACCCAAAGCACCTATTGGATGCACAAGATTGGTTACAAACCGTAATTGGACGAGAATTAGCCTAGGGAGGACGAAAATGACCTAATTGTTCATCCAATGACACAAAAACACCTATCGGATGCACAAGATTGGTTAAAAACCCTAATTGGACAAGATTAAGTGTAGGGAGGACGAAAATGACCTAAATGTTCATCCAATGACACAAAACACCTATTTGATGCACAAGATTGGTTAAAAACCCTAATTGGACAAGATTAAGTGTAGGGAGCACGAAAATGACCTAAATGTTCATCCAATGACACAAACACAACTATTGGATGCACAAGATTTGTTAGAAACCCTAATTGGACAAGCATAAGCCTAGGGAGGATGAAAATGACCTAAATGTACATCCAATGACACAAAAACACCTATTGGATGCACAAGATTGGTTAAAAAATATAATTGGACAAGAATTAGCCTAGGGAAGACGAAAAGGACCTAATTGTTCATCCAATGACACAAAAACAGCCATTGGATGCACAAGATTGGTTAAAAACCCTAATTGGACAAGATTAAGTGTAGGGAGGACGAAAATGACCTAAATGTTCATCCAATGACACAAAACACCTATTTGATGCACAAGATTGGTTAAAAACCCTAATTGGGCAAGCTTAAGTGTAGGGAGGACGCAAATGACCTAAATGTTCATCGAATAACACAAAACACCTATTCGATGCACAAGATTGGTTAAAAACCCTAATTAGACAAGATTAAGTGTAGGGAGGACGAAAATGACCTAAATGTTCATCCAATGACACAAAACACCTATTCAATGCACAAGATTGGTTAAAAACCCTAATTAGACAAGATTAACTGTAGGGAGGGTGAAAATGACCTAAATGTTCATCCAATGAGACAAAAACTCGTATTGGATGCACAAGATTGGTTAAAAACCCAAATTGGACAAGAATTAGCCTAGGGAGGACGAAAATGACATAATTGTTCATCCAATGATACAAAAACACCTATTGGATGCACAAGAATGGTTAGAAACCCTAATTGGACCAGATTAAGTTTGGGGAGGACGAAAATGACCTAAATGTTCATCCAATGACACAAAAACACCTATCGGATGCACAAGATTGGTTAAAAACCCTAATTGGACAAGATTAAGTGTAGGGAGGACGAAAATGACCTAAATGTTCATCCAATGACACAAAACACCTATTTGATGCACAAGATTGGTTAAAAACCCTAATTAGACAGGATTAACTGTAGGGAGGGTGAAAATGACCTAAATGTTCATCCAATGACACAAAAACTCGTATTGGATGCACAAGATTGGTTAAAAACCCAAATTGGACAAGAATTAGCCTAGGGAGGACGAAAATGAAATAATTGTTCATCCAATGATACAAAAACACCTATTGGATGCACAAGATTGGTTAGAAACCCTAATTGGACAAGATTAAATTTAGGGAGGACGAAAATGACCTAAATGTTCATCCAATGACACAAAAACACCTATCGGATGCACAAGATTGGTTAAAAACCCTAATTGGACAAGATTAAGTGTAGGGAGGACGAAAATGACCTAAATGTTCATCCAATGACACAAAACACCTATTTGATGCACAAGATTGGTTAAAAACCATAATTGGACAAGATTAAGTGTAGGGACGGTGAAAATGACGTAAATGTTCATCCAATGACACAAAACACCTATTGGATGCACAAGATTGGTTAAAAACCCTAATTGGATAAGAATTAGCCTCTGCAGGACGAAAATGACCTAAGTTTTCATGCAATGACACAAAACACCTATTGGATGCACAAGATTTGTTAAATACCCTAATTGGACAAGAATTATCCTAGGGAGGACGAAAATGACCTAATTGTTCATCTAATGACACAAAAACACCAATTGGAAGCACAAGATTGGTTAGAAACCCTAATTGGACAAGATAAAGTGTAAGGAGGACGAAAATGACCTAAATATTCATCCAATGACACAAAACACCTATTGGATGCACAAAATTGGTTAAAAACCCTAATTGGACAAGATTAAGTGTAGGGAGGACGAAAATGACCTAAATGTTCATCCAATGACACAAACACAACTATTGGATGCACAAGATTTGTTAAAAAACCTAATTGGATAAGAATTAGCCTAGGGAGGACGAAAATGACCTAATTGTTCATCCAATGACACAAAAACAGCCATTGGAAGCACAAGATTGGTTAAAAACCCTAATTGGAAAAGATTAAGTGTAGGGAGGACGAAAATGACCTAAATGTTCATCCAATGACACAAAAACACCTATCGTATGCACAAGATTGGTTAAAAACCCTAATTGGACAAGATTAAGTGTAGGGAGGACGAAAATGACCTAAATGTTCATCCAATGACACAAAACACCTATTTGATGCACAAGATTGGTTAAAAACCGTAATTGGACAAGATTAAGTGTAGGGAGCGTGAAAATGACGTAAATGTTCATCCAATGACACAAAACACCTATTGGATGCACAAGATTGGTTAAAAACCCTAATTTGACAAGATTAACTGTAGGGAGGGACAAAATGACCTAAATGTTCATCCAATGACACAAAAACACGTATTGGATGCACAAGATTGGTTAAAAACCGAAATTGGACAAGTATTAGCCTAGGGTGGACGAAAATGACCTAATTGTTCATCCAATGATACAAAAACACCTGTTGGATGCACAAGATTGGTTAAGAAACCTAATTGGACAAGAATTAGCCTAGGGAGGACGAAAATGACCTAAATATTCATCCAATGACACAAAAACAGCCATTGGATGCACAAGATTGGCTAAAAACCCAAATTGGACAAGCTTAAGTGTAGGGAGGTCGAAAATGACCTAAATGTTCATCGAATGACACAAAACACCTATTCGATGCACAAGATTGGTTAAAAACCCTAATTAGACAAGATTAAGTGTAGGGAGGACGAAAATGACCTAAATGTTCATCCAATGACACAAAACACCTATTCGATGCACAAGATTGGTTAAAAACCCTAATTAGACAAGATTAACTGTAGGGAGGGTGAAAATGACCTAAATGTTCATCCAATGAGACAAAAACTCGTATTGGATGCACAAGATTGGTTAAAAACCCAAATTGGACAAGAATTAGCCTAGGGAGGACGAAAATGACATAATTGTTCATCCAATGATACAAAAACACCTATTGGATGCACAAGAATGGTTAGAAACCCTAATTGGACCAGATTAAGTTTGGGGAGGACGAAAATGACCTAAATGTTCATCCAATGACACAAAAACACCTATCGGATGCACAAGATTGGTTAAAAACCCTAATTGGACAAGATTAAGTGTAGGGAGGACGAAAATGACCTAAATGTTCATCCAATGACACAAAACACCTATTGGATGCACAAGATTGGTTAAAAACCCTAATTGGACAAGAATTATCATAGCGAGGACGAAAATGACCTAATTGTTCATCCAATGACACAAAAACACCAATTGGATGCAGAAGAATAGTTAGAAACCCTAATTGGACAAGATAAAGTGTAGGGAGGACGAAAATGACCTAAATGTTCATCCAATGACCCAAAACACCTATTGGATGCATAAGATTGGTTAAAAACCCAAATTGGACAAGATTAAGTGTAGGGAGAACGAAAATGACGTAAATATTCGTCCAATGACATAAACACAACTATTGGATGCACAAGATTTGTTAGAAACCCTAATTGGACAAGCATAAGCCTAGGGAGGATGAAAATGACCTAAATGTTCATCCAATGACACAAAAACACCTATTGGATGCACAAGATTGGTTAAAAAACCTAATTGGACAAGAATTAGCCTAGGGAGGACGAAAATGACCTAATTGTTCATCCAATGACACAAAAACAGCCATTGGATGCACAAGATTGGTTAGAAACCTTAATTGGACAAGATAAAGTGTAGGGAGGACGAAAATGACCTAAATGTTCATCCAATGACACAAACACAACTATTGGATGGACAAGATTTGTTAGAAACCCTAATTGGACAAGCATAAGCCTAGGGAGGATGAAAATGACCTAAATGTTCATCCAATGACCCAAGACACCTATTGGATGCACACGATTGGTTAAAAAACCTAATTGGACAAGAATTAGCCTAGGGAGGACGAAAATGACCTAATTGTTCATCCAATGACACAAAAACAGCCATTGGATGCACTAGATTGGTTAAAAACCCTAATTGGACAAGATTAAGTGTAAGGAGGATGAAAATGACCTAAATGTTCATCCAATGACACAAAACACCTATTCGATGCACAAGATTGGTTAGAAACCCTAATTGCACAAGATTAAGTTTAGGGAGGACGAAAATGACCTAAATGTTCATCCAATGACACAAAAACACCTATCGGATGCACAAGATTGGTTAAAAACCCTAATTGGACAAGATTAAGTGTAGGGAGGACGAAAATGACCTAAATGTTCATCCAATGACACAAAACACCTATTTGATGCACAAGATTGGTTAAAAACCCTAATTGGGCAAGCTTAAGTGTAGGGAGGACGCAAATGACCTAAATGTTCATCGAATGACACAAAACACCTATTCGATGCACAAGATTGGTTAAAAACCCTAATTAGACAAGATTAAGTGTAGGGAGGACGAAAATGACCTAAATGTTCATCCAATGACACAAAACACCTATTCGATGCACAAGATTGGTTAAAAACCCTAATTAGACAAGATTAACTGTAGGGAGGGTGAAAATGACCTAAATGTTCATCCAATGAGACAAAAACTCGTATTGGATGCACAAGATTGGTTAAAAACCCAAATTGGACAAGAATTAGCCTAGGGAGGACGAAAATGACATAATTGTTCATCCAATGATACAAAAACACCTATTGGATGCACAAGAATGGTTAGAAACCCTAATTGGACCAGATTAAGTTTGGGGAGGACGAAAATGACCTAAATGTTCATCCAATGACACAAAAACACCTATCGGATGCACAAGATTGGTTAAAAACCCTAATTGGACAAGATTAAGTGTAGGGAGGACGAAAATGACCTAAATGTTCATCCAATGACACAAAACACCTATTGGATGCACAAGATTGGTTAAAAACCCTAATTGGACAAGATTAAGTGTAGGGAGGACGAAAATGACCTAAATGTTCATCCAATGACACAAAAACACCTAATGGATGCACAAGATTGGTTAAAAACCCTAATTGGACAAGAATTAACCTAGGGAGGACGAATATCACTTAATTGTTCATCCAATGACACAAACACACCTATTGCATGCACAAGATTGGTTAGAGACCCTAGTTGGACAAGAATAAGGCTAGGGAGGTCGAAAATCACCTAATTGTTCATCCAATGACACAAACACAACTATTGGATGCACTAGATTGGTTCGAAAATGACCTAATTGTTCATCCAACGACAGAAACACAACTATTGGATTCACAAGATTGGTTAGAAACCCTAATTGGACAAGCATAAGCCTAGGGAGGATGAAAAACGACCTAAAAGTTCATCCAATGACACAAAACACCTATTGGATTGACAAGATTGGTTAAAAACCCTAAATGGACAAGAATTAGCCTAGGGAGGACAAAAATGACCTAAATGTTCATCCAATGACACAAAAACACCTAATGGATGCACAAGATTGGTTAAAAACCCTAATTGGACAAGAATTAGCCTAGGGAGGACAAAAATGACCTATACGTTCATCCAATGACACAAAAACACCTAATGGATGCACAAGATTGGTTAAAAACCCTAATTGGACAAGAATTAGCCTAGGGAGTTCGAAAATGACCTAAATGTTCATCCAATGACACAAAAACACCTAATGGATGCACAAGATTGGTTAAAAACCCTAATTGGACAAGATTAAGTGTAGGGAGGACGAAAATGACCTAAATCTTCATCCAATGACAGGAAAACACCTAATGGATGCACAAGATTGGTTAAAAACCCTAATTGGACAAGAATTAGCCTAGGGAGTTCGAAAATGACCTAAATGTTCATCCAATGACACAAAAACACCTAATGGATGCACAAGATTGGTTAAAAAGGCAAATTGGATTACATTAATTGTAGGGACGACGAAAATGACCTAATTGTTCATCCAATGAGACAAAACACC
Organism: Cicer judaicum; assembly: GCA_037974835.1. NCBI lineage: Eukaryota > Viridiplantae > Streptophyta > Magnoliopsida > Fabales > Fabaceae > Cicer > Cicer judaicum. The sequence continues at coordinate 73,424 of JBBPBS010001003.1, forward strand.
TATTGAATGCACAAAATTGGTTAAAATCCCTAATTGGACAAGATTAAGTGTAGGGAGGACGAAAATGACCTAAATGTTCATCCAATGACAGAAAAACACCTAATGGATGCACAAGATTGGTTAAAAACCCTAATTGGACAAGATTAAGTGTAGGGAGGACGAAAATGACCTAAATGTTCATCCAATGACACAAAACACCTATTGGATGCACAAGATTGGTTAAAAACCCTAATTGGACAAGATTAAGTGTAGGGAGGACGAAAATGACCTAAATGTTCATCCAATGACACAAAAACACCTAATGGATGCACAAGATTGGTTAAAAACCCTAATTGGACAAGAATGAACCTAGGGAGGACGAATATCACTTAATTGTTCATCCAATGACACAAACACACCTATTGCATGCACAAGATTGGTTAGAGACCCTACTTGGACAAGAATAAGGCTAGGGAGGTCGAAAATGACCTAATTGTTCATCCAATGACACAAACACAACTATTGGATGCACTAGATTGGTTAGAAACCCTAATTTGACAAGCATAAGCCTAGGGAGGTCGAAAATGACCTAATTGTTCATCCAACGACAGAAACACAACTATTGGATGCACAAGATTGGTTAGAAACCCTAATTGGACAAGCATAAGCCTAGGGAGGATGAAAAACGACCTAAAAGTTCATCCAATGACACAAAACACCTATTGGATTGACAAGATTGGTTAAAAACCCTAAATGGACAAGAATTAGCCTAGGGAGGACAAAAATGACCTAAATGTTCATCCAATGACAGAAAAACACCTAATGGATGCACAAGATTGGTTAAAAACCCTAATTGGACAAGAATTAGCCTAGGGAGTTCGAAAATGACCTAAATGTTCATCCAATGAAACAAAAACACCTAACGGATGCACAAGATTGGTTAAAAAGCCTAATTGGACAAGATTAAGTGTAGGGAGGACGAAAATGACCTAAATGTTCATCCAATGAGACAAAACACCTATTGAATGCACAAGATTGGTTAAAAACCCTAATTGGACAAGATTAAGTGTAGGGAGGACGAAAATGACCTAAATGTTCATCCAATGACACAAAAACACCTAATGGATGCACAAGATTGGTTAAAAACCCTAATTGGACAAGATTAAGTGTAGGCAGGACGAAAATGACCTAAATGTTCATCCAATGACACAAAACACCTATTGGATGCACAAGATTGGTTAAAAACCCTAATTGGACAAGATTAAGTGTAGGGAGGACGAAAATGACCTAAATGTTCATCCAATGACACAACACACCTATTGAATGAACAAGATTGGTTAAAAACCCTAATTGGACAAGATTAAGTGTAGGGAGGACGAAAATGACCTAAATGTTCATCCAATGACACAAAAACACCTATTGGATGCACAAGTTTGGTTAAAAAACCTAATTGGACAAGAATTAGCCTAAGGAGGACGAAAATGACCTAATTGTTCATCCAATGACACAAAAACAGCCATTGGATGCACAAGATTGATAAAAAACCCTAATTGGACAAGATTAAGTGTAGGGAGGACGAAAATGACCTAAATGTTCATCCAATGACACAAAACACCTATTCGATGCACAAGATTGGTTAAAAACCCTAATTAGACAAGATTAACTGTAGGGAGGGTGAAAATGACCTAAATGTTCATCCAATGACACAAAACACCTATCGCATGCACAAGATTGGTTAAAAACCCTAATTGGACAAGATTAAGTGTAAGGAGGACGAAAATGACCTAAATGTTCTTCCAATGACACAAAACACCTATTTGATGCACAAGATTGGTTAAAAACCCTAATTGGACAAGATTAAGTGTAGGGAGGGTGAAAATGACCTAAATGTTCATCCAATGACACAAAACACCTATTGGATGCACAAGATTGGTTAAAAACCCTAATTGGACAAGATTAAGTGTAGGGAGGACGAAAATGACTTAAATGTTCATCCAATGACACAAAACACCTATTGGATGCACAAGATTGGTTAAAAACCCGAATTGGACAAGATTAAGTGTAGGGAGGACGAAAATGACCTAAATGTTCATCCAATGACACAAACACAACTATTGGATGGACAAGATTTTTTAGAAACCCTAATTGCACAAGCATAAGCCTAGGGAGGATGAAAATGACCTAAATGTTCATCGAATGACACAAAACACCTATTCGATGCACAAGATTGGTTAAAAACCCTAATTAGACAAGATTAAGTGTAGGGAGGACTAAAATGACCTAAATGTTCATCCAATGACACAAACACAACTATTGGATGGACAAGATTTTTTAGAAACCCTAATTGCACAAGCATAAGCCTAGGGAGGATGAAAATGACCTAAATGTTCATCCAATGACCCAAGACACCTATTGGATGCACACGATTTGTTAAAAAACCTAATTGGACAAGAATTAGCCTAGGGAGGACGAAAATGACCTAATTGTTCATCCGATGACACAAAAACAGCCATTGGATGCACAAGATTGGTTAAAAACCCTAATTGGACAAGATTAAGTGTAGGGAGGACGAAAATGACCTAAATGTTCATCCAATGACACAAAACACCTATTGGATGCACAAGATTGGTTAAAAACCCTAATTGGATAAGATTAAGTGTAGGGAGGACGAAAATGACCTAAATGTTCATCCAATGACACAAACACAACTATTGGATGGACAAGATTTTTTAGAAACCCTAATTGCACAAGCATAAGCCTAGGGAGGATGAAAATGACCTAAATGTTCATCCAATGACCCAAGACACCTATTGGATGCACACGATTGGTTAAAAAACCTAATTGGACAAGAATTAGCCTAGGGAGGACGAAAATGACCTAATTGTTCATCCAATGACACAAAAACAGCCATTGGATGCACAAGATTGGTTAAAAACCCTAATTGGACAAGATTAAGTGTAGGGAGGACGAAAATGACCTAAATGTACATCCAATGACACAAAACACCTATTCGATGCACAAGATTGGTTAAAAACCCTAATTGGACAAGATTAAGTGTAGGGAGGGTGAAAATGACCTAAATGTTCATCCAATGACACAAAACACCTATTGGATGCACAAGATTGGTTAAAAACCCTAATTGGATAAGAATTAGCCTAGGGAGGACGAAAATGTCCTAAGTGTTCATGCAATGACACAAAACACCTATTGGATGCACAAGATTTGTTAAAAACCCTAATTGGACAAGAATTATCCTAGGGAGGACGAAAATGACCTAATTGTTCATCCAATAACACAAAAACACCAATTGGATGCACAAGATTGGTTAGAAACCATAATTGGACAAGATAAAGTGTAGGGAGGACGAAAATGACCTAAATGTTCATCCAATGACACAAAACACCTATTGGATGCACAAGATTGGTTAAAAACCCTAATTGAACAAGATTAAGTGTAGGGAGGACGAAAATGACCTAAATGTTCATCCAATGACACAAACACAACTATTGGATGCACAAGATTTGTTAGAAACCCTAATTGGACAAGCATAAGCCTAGGGAGGATGAAAATGACCTAAATGTTCATCCAATGACACAAAAACACCTATTGGATGCACAAGTTTGGTTAAAAAACCTAATTGGACAAGAATTAGCCTAAGGAGGACGAAAATGACCTAATTGTTCATCCAATGACACAAAAACAGCCATTGGATGCACAAGATTGGTAAAAAACCCTAATTGGACAAGATTAAGTGTAGGGAGGACGAAAATGACCTAAATGTTCATCCAATGACACAAAACACCTATTCGATGCACAAGATTGGTTAAAAACCCTAATTAGACAAGATTAACTGTAGGGAGGGTGAAAATGACCTAAATGTTCATCCAATGACACAAAACACCTATCGGATGCACAAGATTGGTTAAAAACCCTAATTGGACAAGATTAAGTGTAAGGAGGACGAAGATGACCTAAATGTTCTTCCAATGACAGAAAACACCTCTTTGATGCACAAGATTGGTTAAAAACCCAAATTCGACAAGAGTAAGTGTAGGGAGGACAAAAATGACCTAAATGTTCATCCAATGACACAAAACACCTATTGGATGCACTAGATTGGTTAGAAACCCTAATTGGACAAGATTAAGTGTAGGGAGGACGAAAATGACCTAAATGTTCATCCAATTACACAAAACACCTATTGGATGCACAAGATTGGTTAAAAACCCTAATTGGACAAGATTAAGTGTAGGGAGGACGAAAATGACCTAAATGTTCATCCAATGACACAAAACACCTATTGGATGCACAAGATTGGTTAAAAACCCGAATTGGACAAGATTAAGTGTTGGGAGGACGAAAATGACCTAAATGTTCATCCAATGACACAAACACAACTATTGGATGGACAAGATTTTTTTGAAACCCTAATTGCACAAGCATAAGCCTAGGGAGGATGAAAATGACCTAAATGTTCATCCAATGACCCAAGACACCTATTGGATGCACACGATTGGTTAAAAAACTTAATTGGACAAGAATTAGCCTAGGGAGGACGAAAATGACCTAATTGTTCATCCGATGACACAAAAACAGCCATTGGATGCACAAGATTGGTTAAAAACCCTAATTGGACAAGATTAAGTGTAGGGAGGACGAAAATGACCTAAATGTTCATCCAATGACACAAAACACCTATTGGATGCACAAGATTGGTTAAAAACCCTAATTGGATAAGATTAAGTGTAGGGAGGACGAAAATGACCTAAATGTTCATCCAATGACACAAACACAACTATTGGATGCACAAGATTTGTTAGAAACCCTAATTGGACAACCATAAGCCTAGGGAGGATGAAAATGACCTAAATGTTTATCCAATGACACAAAAACACCTGTTGGATGCACAAGTTTTGTTAAAAAACCAAATTGGACATGAATTAGCCTAAGGAGGACGAAAATGACCTAATTGTTCATCCAATGACACAAAAACAGCCATTGGATGCACAAGATTGGTAAAAAACCCTAATTGGACAAGATTAAGTGTGGGGAGGACGAAAATGACCTAAATGTTCATCCAATGACACAAAACACCTATTCGATGCACAAGATTCGTTAAAAACCCTAATTAGACAAGATTAACTGTAGGGAGGGTGAAAATGACCTAAATGTTCATCCAATGACACAAAACACCTATCGGATGCACAAGATTGGTTAAAAACCCTAATTGGACAAGATTAAGTGTAAGGAGGACGAAGATGACCTAAATGTTCTTCCAATGACAGAAAACACCTCTTTGATGCACAAGATTGGTTAAAAACCCAAATTCGACAAGAGTAAGTGTAGGGAGGACAAAAATGACCTAAATGTTCATCCAATAACACAAAACACCTATTGGATGCACAAGATTGGTTAAAAACCCTAATAGGATAAGAATTAGCCTAGGGAGGACGAAAATGTCCTAAGTGTTCATGCAATGACACAAAACACCTATTGGATGCACAAGATTTGTTAAAAACCCTAATTGGACAAGATTAAGTGTAGGGAGGACTAAAATGACCTAAATGTTCATCCAATGACACAAACACAACTATTGGATGCACAAGATTTGTTAGAAACCCTAATTGGACAACCATAAGCCTAGGGAGGATGAAAATGACCTAAATGTTCATCCAATGATACAAAAACACCTGTTGGATGCACAAGATTGGTTAAGAAACCTAATTGGACAAGAATTAGCCTAGGGAGGACGAAAATGACCTAAATATTCATCCAATGACACAAAAACAGCCATTGGATGCACAAGATTGGCTAAAAACCCAAATTGGACAAGCTTAAGTGTAGGGAGGTCGAAAATGACCTAAATGTTCATCGAATGACACAAAACACCTATTCGATGCACAAGATTGGTTAAAAACCCTAATTAGACAAGATTAAGTGTAGGGAGGACTAAAATGACCTAAATGTTCATCCAATGACACAAAACACCTATTCGATGCACAAGATTGGTTAAAAACCCTAATTAGACAAGATTAACTGTAGGGAGGGTGAAAATGACCTAAATGTT
>JBBPBS010001009.1:0-33800 GCA_037974835.1 Cicer judaicum
AGCCTAGGGAGGACGAAAATGACCTAATTGTTCATCCAATGACACAAAAACGCCTATCGGATGCACAAGATTGGTTAGAAACCCTAATTGAACAAGATTAAGTGTAGGGAGGACGAAAATAACCTAAATGTTCATCGAATTAAACAAAAACACCTATCGGATACACAAGATTGGTTAGAAACCCTAATTGAACAAGATTAGTGTAGGGACGACGAAAATGACCTAAATGTTCATCCAATGATACAAAACACCTACTGGATGCACAAGATTGGTTAAAAACCCAAATTGGATAAGAATTAGCATAAGGAGGACGAAAATGACCTAAATGTTCATCCAATGACACAAAACACCTATTGGATGCACAAGATTGAGTAAAAACCCTAATTGGAAGAGAAATTATCATAAGGAGGACGAAAATGACCTAATTGTTCATCCAATGACACAAAAACACCAATTGGATGCACAAGATTGGTTAGAAACCCTAATTGGACAAGATAAAGTGTAGGGAGGACGAAAATGACCTAAGTGTTCATCCAATGACACATAACACCTATTGGATGCACAAGATTGGTTAAAAACCCTAATTGGACAAGAATTAGCCTAGGGAGGACGAAAATGACCAAATTGTTCATCCAATGACACAAAAACACCTATCGGATGCACAAGATTGGTTAGAAACCCTAATTGAACAAGATTAAGTGTAGGGAGGACGAAAATGACCTAAATGTTCATCCATTGACACAAAACACCTATTGGATGCACAAGATTGGTTAAAAACCCTAATGGGATAAGAATTAGCCTAAGGAGGACGAAAATGACCTAAATGTTCATCCAATGACACAAAACATCTATTGGATGCACAAGATTGGTTAAAAACCCTAATTGGATAAGAATTAGACTAAGGAGGACGAAAATGACCTAAATGTTCATCCAATGACACAAAACACCTATTGGATGCACAAGATTGGTTAAAAACCCTAATTGGACAAGAATTATCATAGGGAGGACGAAAATGACCTAATTGTTCATCCAATGACACAAAAACACCAATTGGATGCACAAGATTGGTTAGAAATCCTAATTGGAAAAGATAAAGTGTAGGGAAGACGAAAATGACCTAAAATGTTCATCCAATGACACTAAACACCTATTGGATGCACAAGATTGGTTAAAAACCCTAATTGGACAAGATTAAGTTTAGGGAGGACGAAAATGACCAAAATGTTCATCCAATGACACAAAACACCTATTGAATGCACAAGATTGGTTAAAAACCCTAATTGGACAAGATTAAGTGTAGGGAGGACGAAAATGACCTAAATGTTCATCCAATGACACAAAAACACCTATCGGATGCACAAGATTGGTTAGAAACCCTAATTGAACAAGATTAAGTGTAGGGAAGACGAAAATGACCTAAATGTTCATCCAATGACACAAAACACCTACTGGATGCACAAGATTGGTTAAAAACCCTAATTGGACAAGAATTATCATAGGGAGGATGAAAATGACCTAATTGTTCATCCAATGACACAAAAACACCAATTGGATGCACAAGATTGGTTAGAAACCCTAATTGGACAAGATAAAGTGTAGGGAGGACGAAAATGACCTAAGTGTTCATCCAATGACACAAAACACCTATTGGATGCACAAGATTGGTTAAAAACCCTAATTGGACAAGATTAAGTTTAGGGAGGACGAAAATGACCTAAATATTCATCCAATGACACAACACACTTATTGAATGAACAAGATTGGTTAAAAACCCTAATTGGACAATATTAAGTGTAGGGAGGACGAAAATGACCTAAATGTTCATCCAATTAAACAAAAACACCTATCGGATGCACAAGATTGGTTAGAAACCCTAATTGAACAAGATTAGTGTAGTGACGACGAAAATGACCTAAATGTTCATCCAATGATACAAAACACCTACTGGATGCACAAGATTGGTTAAAAACCCTAATTGGATAAGAATTAGCATAAGGAGGACGAAAATGACCTAAATGTTCATCCAATGACACAAAACACCTATTGGATGCACAAGATTGGTTAAAAACCCTAATTGGAAGAGAAATTATCATAAGGAGGACGAAAATGACCTAATTGTTCATCCAATGACACAAAAACACCAATTGGATGCACAAGATTGGTTAGAAACCCTAATTGGACAAGATAAAGTGTAGGGAGGACGAAAATGACCTAAGTGTTCATCCAATGACACATAACACCTATTGGATGCACAAGATTGGTTAAAAACCCTAATTGGACAAGAATTAGCCTAGGGAGGACGAAAATGACCTAATTGTTCATCCAATGACACAAAAACACCTATCGGATGCACAAGATTGGTTAGAAACCCTAATTGAATAAGATTAAGTGTAAGGAGGACGAAAATGACCTAAATGTTCATCCATTGACACAAAACACCTATTGGATGCACAAGATTGGTTAAAAACCCTAATGGGATAAGAATTAGCCTAAGGAGGACGAAAATGACCTAAATGTTCATCCAATGACACAAAACACCTATTGGATGCACAAGATTGGTTAAAAACCCTAATTGGACAAGAATTATCATAGGGAGGACGAAAATGACCTAATTGTTCATCCAATGACACAAAAACACCAATTGGATGCACAAGATTGGTTAGAAACCCTAATTGGACAAGATAAAGTGTAGGGAGGACGAAAACGACCTAAGTGTTCATCCAATGACACAAAACACCTATTGGATGCACAAGATTGGTTAAAAACCCTAATTGGACAAGAATTAGCCTAGAGAGGACGAAAATGACCTAATTGTTCATCCAATGACACAAAAACACCTGTCGGATGCACAAGATTGGTCACAAACCCTAATTGAACAAGATTAAGTGTAGGGAGGACGAAAATGACCTAAATGTTCGTCCAATGACACAAAACACCTATTGGATGCACAAGATTGGTGAAAAATCGTAATTGGATAAGAATTAGCCTAAGGAGGAAGAAAATGACCTAAATGTTCATCCAATGACACAAAACACCTATTGGATGCACAAGATTGGTTAAAAACCCTAATTGGACAAGAATTAGCCTAGGGAGGGCGAAAATGAGCTAATTGTTCATCCAATGACACAAAAAGACCTATCGGATGCACAAGATTGGTTAGAAACCCTAATTGAACAAGATTAAGTGTAGGGAGGACGAAAATGACCTAAATGTTCATCCAATGACACAAAACACCTATTGGATGCACAAGATTGGTTAAAAAGCCTAATTGGATAAGAATTATCATAGGAAGGACGAAAATGACCTAATTGTTCATCCAATGACACAAAAACACCAATTGGATGCACAAGATTGGTTAGAAACCCTAATTGGACAAGATAAAGTGTAGGGAGGAAGAAAATGACCGAATTGTTCATTCGATGACACAAAACACCTATTGGATGCACAAGATTGGTTAAAAACCCTAATTGGACAAGAATTAGCCTAGGGAGGACGAAAATGACCTAATTATTCATCCAATGACACAAAAACACCTATCGGATGCACAAGATTGGTTAGAAACCCTAATTGAACAAGATTAAGTGTAGGGAGGACGAAAATGACCTAAATGTTCATCCAATGACACAAAACACCTATTGGATGCACAAGATTGGTTAAAAAGCCTAATTGGATAAGAATTATCATAGGAAGGACGAAAATGACCTAATTGTTCATCCAATGACACAAAAACACCAATTGGATGCACAAGATTGGTTAGAAACCCTAATTGGACAAGATAAAGTGTAGGGAGGAAGAAAATGACCGAATTGTTCATTCGATGACACAAAACACCTATTGGATGCACAAGATTGGTTAAAAACCCTAATTGGACAAGAATTAGCCTAGGGAGGACGAAAATGACCTAATTGTTCATCCAATGACACAAAAACACCTATCGGATGCACAAGATTGGTTAGAAACCCTAATTGAACAAGATTAAGTGTAGGGAGGACGAAAATGACCTAAATGTTCATCCAATGACACAAAACACCAATTGGTTGCACAAGATTGGTTAAAAACCCTAATTGGACAAGATTAAGTGTAGGGAGGACGAAAATGACCTAAATGTTCATCCAATGACACAAAACAGTTATTGGATGCACAAGATTGGTTAAAAACCCTAATTGGATAAGAATTAGCCTAAGGAGGACGAAAATGACCTAAGTGTTCATCCAATGACATAAAACACCTATTGGATGCACAAGATTGGTTAAAAACCCTAATTGGACAAGAATTAGCCTAGGGAGGACGAAAATGACCTAATTGTTCATCCAATGACACAAAAACACCTATCGGATGCACAAGATTGGTTAGAAACCCTAATTGAACAAGATTAAGTGTAGGGAGGACGAAAATGACCTAAATGTTCATCCAATGACACAAAACACCAATTGGTTGCACAAGATTGGTTAAAAACCCTAATTGGACAAGATTAAGTGTAGGGAGGACGAAAATGACCTAAATGTTCATCCAATGACACAAAACACTTATTGGATGCACAAGATTGGTTAAAAACCCTAATTGGATAAGAATTAGCCTATGGAGGACGAAAATGACCTAATTGTTCATCCAATGACACAAAACACCTATTGGATGCACAAGATTGGTTAGAAACCCTAATTGAACAAGATTAAGTGTAGGGAGGACGAAAATGACCTAAATGTTCATCCAATGACACAAAACACCAATTGGATGCACAAGATTGGTTAAAAACCCTAATTGGACAAGATTAAGTTTAGGGAGGACGAAAATGACCTAAATATTCATCCAATGACACAACACACCTATTGAATGAACAAGATTGGTTAAAAACCCTAATTGGACAAGATTAAGTGTAGGGAGGACGAAAATGACCTAAATGTTCATCCAATGACACAAAAACACCTATCGGATGCACAAGATTGATTAGAAACCCTAATTGAACAAGATTAAATGTAGGGAGGACGAAAATGACCTAAATGTTCATCCAATGACACAAAACACCTATTGGATGCACAAGATTGGTTAAAAACCGTAATTGGATAAGATTAAGTTTAGGGAGGACGAAAATGACATAAATATTCATCCAATGACACAACACACCTATTGAATGAACAAGATTGGTTAAAAACCCTAATTGAACAAGATTAAGTGTAGGGAGGACGAAAATGACCTAAATGTTCATCCAAGGACACAAAACACCTACTGGATGAACAAGATTGGTTAAAAACCCTAATTGGATAAGAAATAGAATAAGGAGGACGAAAATGACCTAAATGTTCATCCAATGACACAAAACACCTATTGGATGCACAAGATTGGTTAAAAACCCTAATTGGACAAGAATTATCATAGGGAGGACGAAAATGACCTAATTGTTCATCCAATGACACAAAAACACCAATTGGATGCACAAGATTGGTTAGAAACCCTAATTGGACAAGATAAAGTGTAGGGAGGACGAAAATGACCTAAGTGTTCATCCAATGACACATAACACCTATTGGATGCAACAGATTGGTTAAAAACCCTAATTGGACAAGAATTAGCCTAGGGAGGACGAAAATGACCTAATTGTTCATCCAATGACACAAAAACACCTCTCGGATGCACAAGATTGGTTAGAAACCCTATTTGGACAAGATAAAGTGTAGGGAGGACGAAAATGACCTAAGTGTTCATCCAATGACACAAAACACCTATTGGATGCACAAGATTGGTTAAAAACCCTAATTGGACAAGAATTATCATAGGGAGGACGAAAATGACCTAATTGTTCATCCAATGACACAAAAACACCAATTGGATGCACAAGATTGGTCAGAAACCCTATTTGGACAAGATAAAGTGTAGGGAGGACGAAAATGACCTAATTGTTCATCCAATGACACAAAAACACCTGTCGGACGCACAAGATTGGTTAGAAACCCTAATTGGACATGAATTAGCCTAGGGAGGACGAAAATGACCTAATTGTTCATCAAATGACACAAAAACACCTGTCGGATGCACAAGATTGGTCAGAAACCCTAATTGAACAAGATTAAGTGTAGGGAGGACGAAAATGACCTAAATGTTCATCGAATGACACAAAACACCTATTGGATGCACAAGATTGGTTAAAAACCCTAATTTGATAAGAATTAGCTTAAGGAGGACGAAAATGACCTAAATGTTCATCCAATGACACAAAACACCTATTGGATGCACAAGATTGGTTAAAAACCCTAATTGGACAAGAATTATCATAGGGAGGACGAAAATGACCTAATTGTTCATCCAATGACACAAAAACACCAATTGGATGCACAACATTGGTCAGAAACCCTAATTGGACAAGATAAAGTGTAGGGAGGACGAAAATTACCTAAGTGTTCATCCAATGACACAAAACACCTATTGGATGCACAAGATTGGTTAAAAACCCTAATTGGACAAGAATTAGCCTAGGGAGGACGAAAATGACCTAATTGTTCATCCAATGACACAAAAACACCTGTCGGATGCACAAGATTGGTCAGAAACCCTAATTGAACAAGATTAAGTGTAGGGAGGACGAAAATGACCTAAATGTTCATCCAATGACACAAAACACACCTATTGGATGCACAAGATTGCTTAAAAACCCTAATTGGACAAGATTAAGTTTAGGGAGGACGAAAATGACCTAAATGTTCATCCAATGACACAAAACACCTATCGGATGCACAAGATTGGTTAAAAACCCTAATTGGACAAGATTAAGTTTAGGGAGGACGAAAATGACCTAAATATTCATCCAATGACACAACACACCTATTGAATGAACAAGATTGGTTGAAAACCCTAATTGCACAAGATTAAATGTTGGGAGGACGAAAATGACCTAAATGTTCATCCAATGACACAAAAACACCTATCGGATACACAAGATTGGTTAGAAACCCTAATTGAACAAGATTAAGTGTAGGGCGGACAAAAATGACCTAAATGTTCATCCAATGACACAAAACACCTACTGGATGCACAAGATTGGTTAAAAACCCTAATTGGATAAGAATTAGCATAAGGAGGACGAAAATGACCTAAATGTTCATCCAATGACACAAAACACCTATTGGATGCACAAGATTGGTTAAAAACCCTAATTGGACAAGAATTATCATAGGGAGGACGAAAATGACCTAATTGTTCATCCAATGACACAAAAAACACCTGTCGGATGCACAAGATTGGTCAGAAACCCTAATTGAACAAGATTAAGTGTAGGGAGGACGAAAATGACCTAAATGTTCATCCAATGACACAAAACACCTATTGGATGCACAAGATTGGTTAAAAACCCTAATTGGATAAGAATTAGCCTAAGGAGGACGAAAATGACCTAAATGTTCATCCAATGACACAAAACACCTATTGGATGCACAAGATTGGTCAGAAACCCTAATTGGACAAGATAAAGTGTAGGGAGGACGAAAATGACTTAAGCGTTCATCCAATGACACAAAACACCTATTGGATGCACAAGATTGGTTAAAAACCCTAATTGGACAAGAATTAGCCTAGGGAGGACGAAAATGACCTAATTGTTCATCCAATGACACAAAAACACATGTCGGATGCACAAGATTGGTCAGAAACCCTAATTGAACAAGATTAAGTGTAGGGAGGACGAAAATGACCTAAATGTTCATCCAATGACACAAAACACCTATTGGATGCACAAGATTGCTTAAAAACCCTAATTGGACAAGATTAAGTTTAGGGAGGACGAAAATGACCTAAATATTCATCCAATGACACAACACACCTATTGAATGAACAAGATTGGTTAAAAACCCTAATTGGACAAGATTAAGTGTTGGGAGGACGAAAATGACCTAAATGTTCATCCAATGTCACAAAAACACCTATCAGATGCACAAGATTGGTTAGAAACCCTAATTGAACAAGATTAAGTGTAGGGAGGACGAAAATGACCTAAATGTTCATCCAATGACACAAAACACCTATTGGATGCACAAGATTGGTTAAAAACCCTAATTGGATAAGAATTAGCCTAAGGAGGACGAAAATGACCTAAATGTTCATCCAATGACACAAAACACCTATTGGATGCACAAGATTGGTTAAAAACCCTAATTGGATTAGAATTAGCATAGGGAGGACGAAAGTGACCTAATTGTTCATCCAATGACACAAAAACACCAATTGGATGTACAACATTGGTTAGAAACCCTAATTGGACAAGATAAAGTGTAGGGAGAGCGAAATGACCTAAATGTTCATCCAATGACACAAAAACACCTATCAGATGCACAAGATTGGTTAGAAACCCTAATTGAACAAGATTAAGTGTAGGGAGGACGAAAATGACCTAAATGTTCATCCATTGACACAAAACACCTATTGGATGCACAAGATTGGTTAAAAACCCTAATTGGATAAGAATTAGCCTAAGGAGGACGAAAATGACCTAAATGTTCATCCAATGACACAAAACACCTATTGGATGCACAAGATTGGTTAAAAACCCTAATTGGATAAGAATAAGCCTAAGGAGGACGAAAATGACCTAAATGTTCATCCAATGACACAAAACACCTATTGGATGCACAAGATTGGTTAAAAACCCTAATTGGATAAGAATTAGCCTAAGGAGGACGAAAATGACCTAAATGTTCATCCAATGACACAAAACACCTGTTGGATGCACAAGATTGGTTAAAAACCCTAATTGGACAAGAATTAGCATAGGGAGGACGAAAATGACCTAAATGTTCATCCAATGACACAAAACACCTATTCGATGCACAAGATTGGTTAAAAACCCTAATTGGAGAAGATTAAGTTTAGGGAGGACGAAAATGACCTAAATATTCATCCAATGACACAACACACCTATTGAATGAACAAGATTGGTTAAAAACCCTAATTGGACAAGATTAAGTGTAGGGAGGACGAAAATGACCTAAATGTTCATCCAATGACACAAAAACACCTATCGGATGCAGAAGATTGGTTAGAAACCCTAATTGAACAAGATTAAGTTTAGGGAGGACGAAAATGACCTAAATATTCATCCAATGACACAACACACCTATTGAATGAACAAGATTGGTTAAAAACCCTAATTGGACAAGATTAAGTGTAGGGAGGACGAAAATGACCTAAATGTTCATCCAATGACACAAAAACACCTATCGGATGCACAAGATTGGCTAGAAACCCTAATTGAACAAGATTAAGTGTAGGGAGCACGAAAATGACCTAAATGTTCATCCAATGACACAAAACACCTATTGGATGCACAAGATTGGTTAAAAACCCTAATTGGATAAGAATTAGCCTAAGGAGGACGAAAATGACCTAAATGTTCATCCAATGACACAAAACACCTATTGGATGCACAAGATTGGTTAAAAACCCTAATTGGACAAGATTAAGTTTAGGGAGGACGAAAATGACCTAAATATTCATCCAAGGACACAACACACCTATTGAATGAACAAGATCGGTTAAAAACCCTAATTGGACAAGATTAAGTGTAGGGAAGACGAAAATGACCTAAATGTTCATCCAATGACACAAAAACACCTATCGGATGAACAAGATTGGTTAGAAACCCTAATTGAACAAGATTAACTGTAGGGAGGACGAAAATGACCTAAATGTTCATCCAATAACACAAAACACCTATTGGATGCACAAGATTGGTTAAAAACCGTAATTGGATAAGATTAAGTTTAGGGAGGACGAAAATAACCTAAATATTCATCCAATGACACAACACACCTATTGAATGAACAAGATTGGTTAAAAACCCTAATTGGATAAGAATTAGCCTAAGGAGGACGAAAATGACCTAAATGTTCATCCAATGACACAAAACACCTATTGGATGCACAAGATTGGTTAAAAACCCTAATTGGACAAGAATTATCATAGGGAGGACGAAAATGACCTAATTGTTCATCCAATGACACAAAAACACCAATTGGATGCACAAGATTGGTTAGAAACCCAAATTGGACAAGAAAAAGTGTAGGGAGGACGAAAATGAACTAAGTGTTCATCCAATGACACATAACACCTATTTGATGAACAAGATTGGTTAAAAACCCTAATTGGACAAGAATTAGCCTAGGGAGGACGAAAATGACCTAATTGTTCATCCAATGACACAAAAACACCTATCGGATGCACAAGAATTGTTAGAAACCCTAATTGAACAAGATTAAGTGTAGCGAGGACGAAAATGACCTAAATGTTCATCCAATGACACAAAACACCTATTGGATGCACAAGATTGGTTAAAAACCCTAATTGGACAAGAATTATCATAGGGAGGACGAAAATGACCTAATTGTTCATCCAATGACACAAAAACACCAATTGGTTGCACAAGATTGGTTAGAAACCCTAATTGGACAAGATAAAGTGTAGGGAGGACGGAAATGACCTAAGTGTTCATCCAATGACACAAAAACACCAATTGGATGCACAAGATTGGTTAGAAACCCTAATTGGAAAAGATAAAGTGTAGGGAGGACGAAAATGACCTAAAATGTTCATCCAATGACACAAAACACCTATTGGATGCACAAGATTGGTTAAAAACCCTAATTGGACAAGATTAAGTTTAGGTAGGACGAAAATGACCTAAATGTTCATTCAATGACACAAAACACCTATTGGATACACAAGATTGGTTAAAAACCCTAATTCGACAAGAATTAACCTAGGGAGGAAGAAAATGACCTAATTGTTCTTCCAATGACACAAAAACACCTATCGGATGCACAAGATTGGGTAGAAACCCTAATTGAACAAGATTAAGTGCAGGGAGAACGAAAATGACCTAAATGTTCATCCAATGACACAAAACACCTATTGGATGCACAAGATTGGTTAAAAACCCTAATTGGATAAGAATTAGCCTAAGGAGGACGAAAATGACCTAAATGTTCATCCAATGACACAAAACACCTATTGGATGCACAAGATTGGTTAAAAACCCTAATTGGACAAGATTAAGTTTAGGGAAGACGAAAATGACCTAAATATTCATCCAATGACACAACACACCTATTGAATGAACAAGATTGGTTAAAAACCCTAATTGGACAGGATTAAGTGTAGGGAGGACGAAAATGACCTAAATGTTCATCCAATGACACAAAAACACCTATCGGATGCACAAGATTGGTTAGAAACCCTAATTGAACAAGATTAACTGTAGGGAGGACGAAAATGACCTAAATGTTCATCCAATGACACAAAACACCTATTGGATGCACAAGATTGGTTAAAAACCCTAATTGGATAAGAATTAGCCTAAGGAGGACGAAAATGAACTAAATGTTCATCCAATGACACAAAACACCTATTGGATGCACAAGATTGGTTAGAAACCCTAATTGAACAAGAATTATCATAGAGAGGACGAAAATGACCTAATTGTTCATCCAATGACACAAAAAGACCAATTGGATGCACAAGATTGGTTAGAAACCCTAATTGGACAAGATAAAGTGTAGGGAGGACGAAAATGACCTAAGTGTTCATCCAATGACACAAAACACCTATTGGATGCACAAGATTGGTTAAAAACCCTAATTGGACAAGAATTAGCCTAGGGAGGACGAAAATGACCTAATTGTTCATCCAATGACACAAAAACACCTACCGGATGCACAAGATTGGTTAGAAACCCTAATTGAACAAGATTAAGTGTAGAGAGGACGAAAATAACCTAAATGTTCATCCAATGACACAAAACACCTATTGGATGCACAAGATTGGTTAAAAACCCTAATTGGACAAGAATTATCATAGGGAGGACGAAAATGACCTAATTGTTCATCCAATGACACAAAAACACCAATTGGATGCACAAGATTGGTTAGAAACCCTAATTGGACAAGATAAAGTGTAGGGAGGACGAAAATGACCTAAGTGTTCATCCAATGACACATAACACCTATTGGATTCACAAGATTGGTTAAAAACCCTAATTGGACAAGAATTATCATAGGGAGGACGAAAATGACCTAATTGTTCATCCAATGACACAAAAATACCAATTGGATGCACAAGATTGGTTAGAAACCCTAATTGAACAAGATTAAGTGTAGGGAGGACGAAAATGACCAAAATGTTCATCCAATGACACAAAACACCTACTGGATGCACAAGATTGGTTAAAAACCCTAATTGGATAAGAATTAGCATACGGAGGACGAAAATGACCTAAATGTTCATCCAATGAAAAAAACACCTATTGGATGCACAAGATTGGTTAAAAACCCTAATTGGACAAGAATTATCATAGGGAGGACGAAAATGACCTAATTGTTCATCCAATGACACAAAAACACCTATTGGATGCACAAGATTGGTTAGAAACCCTAATTGGACAAGATAAAGTGTAGGGAGGACGAAAATGACCTAAGTGTTCATCCAATGACACAAAACACCTATTGGATGCACAAGATTGGTTAAAAACCCTAATTGGACAAGATTAAGTTTAGGGAGGACGAAAATGACCTAAATGTTCATCCAATGACACAAAAACACCTATTGAATGAACAAGATTGGTTAAAAACCCTAATTGGACAAGATTAAGTGTAGGGAAGACGAAAATGACCTAAATGTTCATCCAATGACACAAAAACACCTATCGGATGAACAAGATTGGTTAGAAACCCTAATTGAACAAGATTAAGTTTAGGGAGGACGAAAATGACCTAAATATTCATCCAATGACACAACACACCTATTGAATGAACAAGATTGGTTAAAAACCCTAATTGGACAAGATTAAGTGTAGGGAGGACGAAAATGACCTAAATGTTCATCCAATAACACAAAAACACCTATCGGATGCACAAGATTGGTTAGAAACCCTAATTGAACAAGATTAAGTGTAGGGAGGACGAAAATGACCTAAATGTTCATCCAATGACACAAAACACCTACTGGATGCACAAGATTGGTTAAAAACCCTAATTGGATAAGAATTAGAATAAGGAGGACGAAAATGACCTAAATGTTCATCCAATGACACAAAACACCTATTGGATGCACAAGATTGGTTAAAAACCCTAATTGGACAAGAATTATCATAGGGAGGACGAAAATGACCTAATTGTTCATCCAATGACACAAAAACACCAATTGGATGCACAAGATTGGTTAAAAACCCTAATTGGACAAGATAAAGTGTAGGGAGGACGAAAATGACCAAAGTGTTCATCCAATGACACATAACACCTATTGGATGCACAAGATTGGTTAAAAACCCTAATTGGACAAGAATTAGCCTAGGGAGGACGAAAATGACCTAATTGTTCATTCAATGACACAAAAACATCTATCGGATGCACAAGATTGGTTAGAAACCCTAATTGAACAAGATTAAGTGTAGGGAGGACGAAAATGACCTAAACGTTCATCCAATGACACAAAACACCTATTGGATGCACAAGATTGGTTAAAAACCCTAATTGGATAAGAATTAGCCTAAGGAGGACGAAAATGACCTAAATGTTCATCCAATGACACAAAACACCTATTGGATGCACAAGATTGGTTAAAAACCCTAATTGGACAAGAATTATCATAGGGAGGACGAAAATGACCTAATTGTTCATCCAATGACACAAAAACACCTATCGGATGCACAAGATTGGTTAGAAACCCTAATTGAACAAGATTAAGTGTAGGGAGGATGAAAATAACCTAAATGTTCATCCAATGACACAAAACACCTATTGGATGCACAAGATTGGTTAAAAACCCTAATTGGATAAGAATTAGCCTAAGGAGGACGAAAATGACCTAAATGTTCATCCAATGACACAAAACACCTATTGGATGCACAAGATTGGTTAAAAACCCTAATTGGACAAGAATTATCATAGGGAGGACGAAAATGACCTAATTGTTCATCCAATGACACAAAAACACCTATCGGATGCACAAGATTGGTTAGAAATCCTAATTGAACAAGATTAAGTGTAGGGAGGACGAAAATAACCTAAATGTTCATCCAATAACACAAAACACCTATTGGATGCAAAAGATTGGTTAAAAACCCTAATTGGACAAGATTAAGTTTAGGGAGGACGAAAATGACCTAAATGTTCATCCAATGACACAAAACACCTATTGGATGCACAAGATTGGTTAAAAACCCTAATTGGATAAGAATTAGCCTAAGGAGGACGAAAATGACCTAAATGTTCATCCAATGACACAAAACACCTATTGGATGCACAAGATTGGTTAAAAACCCTAATTGGACAAGAATTATCATAGGGAGGACGAAAATGACCTAATTGTTCATCCAATGACACAAAAACACCAATTGGATGCACAAGATTGGTTAGAAACCCTAATTGGACAAGATAAAGTGAAGGGAGGACGAAAATGACCTAAGTGTTCATCCAATGACACATAACACCTGTTGGATGCACAAGATTGGTTAAAAACCCTAATTGGACAAGAATTAGCCTAGGGAGGACGAAAATGACCTAATTGTTCATCCAATGACACAAAAACACCTTTCGGATGCACAAGATTGGTTAGAAACCCTAATTGAACAAGATTAAGTGTAGGGAGGACGAAAATGACCTAAATGTTCATCCAATGACACAAAACACCTATTGGATGCACAAGATTGGTTAAAATTCCTAATTGCATAAGAATTAGCCTAAGGAGGACGAAAATGACCTAAATGTTCATCCAATGACACAAAACACCTATTGGATGCACAAGATTGGTTAAAAACCCTAATTGGATAAGAATTAGCCTAAGGAGGACGAAAATGACCTAAATGTTCATCCAATGACACAAAACACCTATTGGATGCACAAGATTGGTTAAAAACCCTAATTGGATAAGAATTAGCCTAAGGAGGACGAAAATGACCTAAATGTTCATCCAATGACACAAAACACCTATTGGATGCACAAGATTGGTTAAAAACCCTAATTGGACAAGAATTATCATAGAGAGGATGAAAATGACCAAATTGTTCATCCAATGACACAAAAACACCAATTGGATGCACAAGATTGGTCAGAAACCCTAATTGGACAAGATAAAGTGTAGGGAGGACGAAAATGACCTAAGTTCATCCAATGACACAAAACACCTATTGGATGCACAAGATTGGTTAAAAACCCTAATTGGATAAGAATTAGCCTAAGGAGGACGAAAATGACCTAAATGTTCATCCAATGACACAAAACACCTATTGGATGCACAAGATTGGTTAAAAACCCTAATTGGATAAGAATTAGCCTAAGGAGGACGAAAATGACCTAAATGTTCATCCAATGACACAAAACACCTATTGGATTCACAAGATTGGTTAAAAACCCTAATTGGACAAGAATTATCATAGGGAGGACGAAAATGACCTAATTGTTCATCCAATGACACAAAAACACCAATTGGATGCACAAGATTGGTTAGAAACCCTAATTGGACAAGATGAAGTGTGGGGAGGACGAAAATGACCTAAGTGTTCATCCAATGACACAAAACACCTATTGGATGCACAAGATTGGTTAAAAACCCTAATTGGACAAGAATTAGCCTAGGGAGCACGAAAATGACCTAATTGTTCATCCAATGACACAAAAACACCTATCGGATGCACAAGATTGGTTAGAAACCCTAATTGAACAAGATTAGGTGTAGGGAGGACGAAAATGACCTAAATGTTCATCCAATGACACAAAACACCTATTGGATGCACAAGATTGGTTAAAAACCCTAATTGGACAAGAATTATCATAGGGAGGACGAAAATGACCTAATTGTTCATCCAATGACACAAAAACACCAATTGGATGCACAAGATTGGTTAGAAACCCTAATTGGACAAGATAAAGTGTGGGGAGGACGAAAATGACCTAAGTGTTCATCCAATGACACAAAACACCTATTGGATGCACAAGATTGGTTAAAAACCCTAATTGGACAAGAATTAGCCTAGGGAGGACGAAAATGACCTAATTGTTCATCCAATGACACAAAAACACCTATCGGATGCACAAGATTGGTTAGAAACCCTAATTGAACAAGATTAAGTGTAGGGAGGACGAAAATGACGTAAATGTTCATCCAATGACACAAAACACCTATTGGATGCACAAGATTGGTTAAAAACCATAATTGGATAAGAATTAGCCTAAGGAGGACGAAAATGACCTAAATGTTCATCCAATGACACAAAACACCTATTGGATGCACAAGATTGGTTAAAAACCGTAATTGGATAAGATTAAGTTTAGGGAGGACGAAAATAACATAAATATTCATCCAATGACACAACACACCTATTGAATGAACAAGATTGGTTAAAAACCCTAATTGGACAAGATTAAGTGTAAGGAGGACGAAAATGACCTAAATGTTCATCCAATGACACACAAAAACACCTATCGGATGCACAAGATTGGTTAGAAACCCTAATTGAACAAGATTAAGTGTAGGGAGGACGAAAATGACCTAAATGTTCATCCAATGACACAAAACACCTATTGGATGCACAAGATTGGTTAAAAACCCTAATTGGATAAGAATTAGCCTAAGGAGGACGAAAATGACCTAAATGTTCATCCAATGACACAAAACACCTATTGGATGCACAAGATTGGTTAAAAACCCTAATTGGACAAGAATTAGCCTAGACAGAACGAAAATGACCTAATTGTTCATCCAATGACACAAAAACACCTATCGGATGCACAAGATTGGTTAGAAACCCTAATTGAACAAGATTAAGTTTAGGGAGGACGAAAATGACCTAAATGTTCATCCAATGACACAAAACACCTATTGGATGCACAAGATTGGTTAAAAACCCTAATTGGATAAGAATTAGCCTAAGGAGGACGAAAATGACCTAAATGTTCATCCAATGACACAAAACACCTATTGGATGCACAAGATTGGTTAAAAACCCTAATTGGATAAGAATTAGCCTAAGGAGGACGAAAATGACCTAAATGTTCATCCAATGACACAAAACACCTATTGGATGCACAAGATTGGTTAAAAACCCTAATTGGACAAGAATTATCATAGGGAGGACGAAAATGACCTAAATGTTCATCCAATGACACAAAAACACCAATTGGAAGCACAAGATTGGTTAGAAACCCTAATTGGACAAGATAAAGTGTAGGGAGGACGAAAATGACCTAAGTGTTCATCCAATGACACAAAACACCTATTGGATGCACAAGATTGGTTAAAAACCCTAATTGGACAAGAATAAGTTTAGGGAGGACGAAAATGACCTAAATGTTCATCCAATGACACAAAACACCTATTGGATGCACAAGATTGGTTAAAAACCCTAATTGGACAAGAATTATCATAGGGAGGACGAAAATGACCTAATTGTTCATCCAATGACACAAAAACACCAATTGGATGCACAAGATTGGTTAGAAACCCTAATTGGACAAGATAAAGTGTAGGGAGGACGAAAATGAGCTAAGTGTTCATCCAATGACACAAAACACCTCTTGGATGCACAAGATTGGTTAAAAACCCTA
Source organism: Cicer judaicum (assembly GCA_037974835.1). Taxonomy (NCBI): domain Eukaryota; kingdom Viridiplantae; phylum Streptophyta; class Magnoliopsida; order Fabales; family Fabaceae; genus Cicer; species Cicer judaicum. The sequence continues at coordinate 17,577 of JBBPBS010001009.1, forward strand.
ATTGGACAAGAATTAGCCTAGGGAGCACGAAAATAACCTAATTGTTCATCCAATGACACAAAAACACCTATCGGATGCACAAGATTGGTTAGAAACCCTAATTGAACAAGATTAAGTGTAGGGAGGACGAAAATAACCTAAATGTTCATCCAATGACACAAAACACCTATTGGATGCACAAGATTGGTTAAAAACCCTAATTGGATAAGAATTAGCCTAAGGAGGACGAAAATGACCTAAATGTTCATCCAATGACACAAAACACCTATTGGATGCACAAGATTGGTTAAAAACCCTAATTGGACAAGAATTATCATAGGGAGGACGAAAATGACCTAAATATTCATCCAATGACACAACACACCTATTGAATGAACAAGATTGGTTAAAAACCCTAATTGGACAAGATTAAGTGTAGGGAGGACGAAAATGACCTAAATGTTCATCCAATGAGACAAAACACCTATTGGATGCACAAGATTGGTTAAAAACCCTAATTGGATAAGAATTAGCCTAAGGAGGACGAAAATGACCTAAATGTTCATCCAATGACACAAAACACCTATTGGATGCACAAGATTGGTTAGAAACCCTAATTGAACAAGAATTATCATAGAGAGGACGAAAATGACCTAATTGTTCATCCAATGACACAAAAAGACCAATTGGATGCACAAGATTGGTTAGAAACCCTAATTGGACAAGATAAAGTGTAGGGAGGACGAAAATGACCTAAGTGTTCATCCAATGACACAAAACACCTATTGGATGCACAAGATTGGTTAAAAACCCTAATTGGACAAGAATTAGCCTAGGGAGGAGGAAAAGGACCTAATTGTTCATCCAATGACACAAAAACACCTATCGGATGCACAAGATTGGTTAGAAACCCTAATTGAACAAGAATTATCATAGAGAGTACGAAAATGACCTAATTGTTCATCCAATGACACAAAACACCTATTGGATGCACAAGATTGGTTAAAAACCCTAATTGGATAAGAATTAGCCTAAGGAGGACGAAAATGACCTAAATGTTCATCCAATGACACAAAACACCTATTGGATGCACAAGACACCAATTGGATGCACAAGATTGGTTAAAAACCCTAATTGGACAAGATTAAGTGTAGGGAGGACGAAAATGACCTAAATGTTCATCCAACGACACACAAAAACACCTATCGGATGCACAAGATTGGTTAGAAACCCTAATTGAACAAGATTAAGTGTAGGGAGGACGAAAATGACCTAAATGTTCATCCAATGACACAAAACACCTATTGGATGCACAAGATTGGTTAAAAACCCTAATTGGAAGAGAAATTATCATAAGGAGGACGAAAATGACCTAATTGTTCATCCAATGACACAAAAACACCAATTGGATGCACAAGATTAGTTAGAAACCCTAATTGGACAAGATAAAGTGTAGGGAGGACGAAAATGACCTAAGTGTTCATCCAATGACACAAAACACCTATTGGATGCACAAGATTGGTTAAAAACCCTAATTGGACAAGAATTAGCCTAGGGAGGACGAAAATGACCTAATTGTTCATCTAATGACACAAAAACACCTATCGGATGCACAAGATTGGTTAGAAACCCTAATTGAACAAGATTAAGTGTAGGGAGGACGAAAATAACCTAAATGTTCATCCAATGACACAAAACACCTATTGGATGCACAAGATTGGTTAAAAACCCTAATTGGACAAGATTAAGTTTAGGGAGGACGAAAATGACCTAAATGTTCATCCAATGACACTAAACACCTACTGGATGCACAAGATTGGTTAAAAACCCTATTTGGACAAGATAAAGTGTAGGGAGGACGAAAATGACCTAAGTGTTCATCCAATGACACAAAACACCTATTGGATGCACAAGATTGGTTAAAAACCCTAATTGGACAAGAATTAGCCTAGGGAGGACGAAAATGACCTAATTGTTCATCAAATGACACAAAAACACCTGTCGGATGCACAAGATTGGTCAGAAACCCTAATTGAACAAGATTAAGTGTAGGGAGGACGAAAATGACCTAAATGTTCATCGAATGACACAAAACACCTATTGGATGCACAAGATTGGTTAAAAACCCTAATTTGATAAGAATTAGCTTAAGGAGGACGAAAATGACCTAAATGTTCATCCAATGACACAAAACACCTATTGGATGCACAAGATTGGTTAAAAACCCTAATTGGACAAGAATTATCATAGGGAGGACGAAAATGACCTAATTGTTCATCCAATGACACAAAAACACCTATCGGATGCACAAGATTGGTTAGAAACCCTAATTGAACAAGATTAAGTGTAGGGAGGATGAAAATAACCTAAATGTTCATCCAATGACACAAAACACCTATTGGATGCACAAGATTGGTTAAAAACCCTAATTGGATAAGAATTAGCCTAAGGAGGACGAAAATGACCTAAATGTTCATCCAATGACACAAAACACCTATTGGATGCACAAGATTGGTTAAAAACCCTAATTGGACAAGAATTATCATAGGGAGGACGAAAATGACCTAATTGTTCATCCAATGACACAAAAACACCAATTGGATGCAAAAGATTGGTTAGAAACCCTAATTGGAAAAGATAAAGTGTAGGGAGGACGAAAATGACCTAAAATGTTCATCCAATGACACAAAACACCTATTGGATGCACAAGATTGGTTAAAAACCCTAATTGGACAAGATTATGTTTAGGGAGGACGAAAATGACCTAAATGTTCATCCAATGACACAAAACATCTATTGGATGCACAAGATTGGTTAAAAACCCTAATTGGATAAGAATTAGACTAAGGAGGACGAAAATGACCTAAATGATCATCCAATGACACAAAACACCTATTGGATGCACAAGATTGGTTAAAAACCCTAATTGGACAAGAATTATCATAGGGAGGACGAAAATGACCTAATTGTTCATCCAATGACACAAAAACACCAATTGGATGCACAAGATTGGTTAGAAACCCTAATTGGACAAGATAAAGTGTAGGGAGGACGAAAATGAGCTAAGTGTTTATCCAATGACACAAAACACCTCTTGGATGCACAAGATTGGTTAAAAACCCTAATTGGACAAGAATTAGCCTAGGGAGCACGAAAATGACCTAATTGTTCATCCAATGACACAAAAACACCTATCGAATGCACAAGATTATTTAGAAACCCTAATTGAACAAGATTAAGTGTAGGGAGGACGAAAATAACCTAAATGTTCATCCAATGACACAAAACACCTATTGGATGCACAAGATTGGTTAAAAACCCTAATTGGATAAGAATTAGCCTAAGGAGGACGAAAATGACCTAAATGTTCATCCAATGACACAAAACACCTATTGGATGCACAAGATTGGTTAGAAACCCTAATTGAACAAGATTAAGTTTAGGGAGGACGAAAATGACCTAAATGTTCATCCAATGACACAAAACACCTATTGGATGCACAAGATTGGTTAAAAACCCTAATTGGATAAGAATTAGCCAAAGGAGGACGAAAATGACCTAAATGTTCATCCAATGACACAAAACACCTATTGGATGCACAAGATTTGTTAAAAACCCTAATTGGACAAGAATTAGCCTAGGGAGAACGAAAATGACCTAATTGTTCATCCAATGACACAAAAACACCTATCGGATGCACAAGATTGCTTAGAAACCCTAATTGAACAAGATTAAGTTTAGGGAGGACGAAAATGACCTAATTGTTCATCCAATGACACAAAACACCTATTGGATGCACAAGATTGGTTAAAAACCCTAATTGGATAAGAATTAGCCTAAGGAGGACGAAAATGACCTAAATGTTCATCCAATGACACAAAACACCTATTGGATGCACAAGATTGGTTAAAAACCCTAATTGGATAAGAATTAGCCTAAGGAGGACGAAAATGACCTAAATGTTCATCCAATGACACAAAACACTTATTGGATGCACAAGATTGGTTAAAAACCCTAATTGGACAAGAATTATCATAGGGAGGACGAAAATGACCTAATTGTTCATCCAATGACTCAAAAACACCAATTGGATGCACAAGATTGGTCAGAAACCCTAATTGGACAAGATAAAGTGTAGGGACGACGAAAATGACCTAAATGTTCATCCAATGACACAAAACACCTATTGGATGCACAAGATTGCTTAAAAACCCTAATTGGACAATATTAAGTTTAGGGAGGACGAAAATGACCTAAATGTTCATCCAATGACACAAAACACCTATTGGATGCACAAGATTGGTTAAAAACCCTAATTGGACAAGATTAAGTTTAGGGAGGACGAAAATGACCTAAATATTCATCCAATGACACAACACACCTATTGATTGAACAAGATTGGTTAAAAACCCTAATTGGACAAGATTAAGTGTAGGGAGGACGAAAATGACCTAAATGTTCATCCAATGACACAAAAACACCTATCGGATGCACAAGATTGATTAGAAACCCTAATTGAACAAGATTAAGTGTAGGGAGAACGAAAATGACCCAAATGTTCATCCAATGACACAAAACACCTATTGGATGCACAAGATTGGTTAAAAACCGTAATTGGATAAGATTAAGTTTAGGGAGGACGAAAATGACATAAATATTCGTCCAATGACACAACACACCTATTGAATGAACAAGATTGGTTAAAAACCCTAATTGGACAAGATTAAGTGTAGGGAGGACGAAAATGACCTAAATGTTCATCCAATGACACAAAACACCTATTGGATGCACAAGATTGGTTAAAAACCCTAATTGGACAAGAATTATCATAGGGAGGACGAAAATGACCTAATTGTTCATCCAATGACACAAAAACACCAATTGGAAGCACAAGATTGGTTAGAAACCCTAATTGGACAAGATAAAGTGTAGGGAGGATGAAAATGACCTAACTGTTCATCCAATGACACAAAACACCTATTGGATGCACAAGATTGGTTAAAAACCCTAATTGGACAAGAATTATCATAGGGAGGATGAAAATGACCTAATTGTTGATCCAATGACACAAAAACACCAATTGGATGCACAAGATTGGTTAGAAACCCTAATTGGACAAGATAAAGTGTAGGGAGGACGAAAATGACCTAAGTGTTCATCCAATGACACAAAACACCTATTGGATGCACAAGATTGGTTAAAAACCCTAATTGGACAAGAATTAGCCTAGGGAGAACGAAAATGACCTAATTGTTCATCCAATGACACAAAAACACCTATCGGATGCACAAGATTGGTTAGAAACCCTAATTGAACAAGATTAAGTTTAGGGAGGACAAAAATGACCTAAATGTTCATCCAATGACACAAAACACCTAATGGATGCACAAGATTGGTTAAAAACCCTAATTGGATAAGAATTAGCCTAAGGAGGACGAAAATGACCTAAATGTTCATCCAATGACACAAAACACCTATTGGATGCACAAGATTGGTTAAAAACCCTAATTGGATAAGAATTAGCCTAAGGAGGACGAAAATGACCTAAATGTTCATCCAATGACACAAAACACCTATTGGATTCACAAGATTGGTTAAAAACCCTAATTGGACAAGAATTATCATAGGGAGGACGAAAATGACCTAATTGTTCATCCAATGACACAAAAACACCAATTGGATGCACAAGATTGGTTAGAAACCCTAATTGGACAAGATGAAGTGTGGGGAGGACGAAAATGACCTAAGTGTTCATCCAATGACACAAAACACCTATTGGATGCACAAGATTGGTTAAAAACCCTAATTGGATAAGAATTAGCCTAAGGAGGACGAAAATGACCTAAATGTTCATCCAATGACACAAAACACCTATTGGATGCACAAGATTGGTTAAAAACCCTAATTAGATAAGAATTAGCCTATGGAGGACGAAAATGACCTAAATGTTCATCCAAAGACACAAAACACCTATTGGATGCACAAGATTGGTTAAAAACCCAAATTGGACAAGAATTATCATTGGGAGGACGAAAATGACCAAATTGTTCATCCAATGACACAAAAACACCAATTGGATGCACAAGATTGGTTAGAAACCCTAATTGGACAAGATAAAGTGTTGGGAGGACGAAAATAACCTAAGTGTTCATCCAATGACACAAAACACCTATTGGATGCACAAGATTGGTTAAAAACCCTAATTGGACAAGAATTAGCCTAAGGAGGACGAAAATGACCTAAATGTTCATCCAATGACACAAAACACCTATTGGATGCACAAGATTGGTTAAAAACCCTAATTGGATAAGAATTAGCCTAAGGAGGACGAAAATGACCTAATTGTTCATCCAATGACAAAAAACACCTATTGGATGCACAAGATTGGTTAAAAACCCTAATTGGACAAGAATTATCATAGGGAGGACGAAAATGACCTAATTGTTCATCCAATGACACAAAAACACCAATTGGATGCACAAGATTGGTTAGAAACCCTAATTGGAAAAGATAAAGTGTAGGGAGGACGAAAATGACCTAAAATGTTCATCCAATGACACAAAACACCTATTGGATGCACAAGATTGGTTAAAAACCATAATTGGACAAGAATTATCATAGGGAGGACGAAAATGACCTAATTGTTCATCCAATGACACAAAAACACCTTTCGGATGACCAAGATTTGTTAGAAACCCTAATTGAACAAGATTAAGTGTAGGGAGCACGAAAATGACCTAAATGTTCATCCAATGACACAAAACACCTATTGGATGCACAAGATTGGTTAAAAACCCTAATTGCATAAGAATTAGCCTAAGGAGGACGAAAATGACCTAAATGTTCATCCAATGACACAAAACACCTATTGGATGCACAAGATTGGTTAAAAACCCTAATTGGATAAGAATTAGCCTAAGGAGGACGAAAATGACCTAAATGTTCATCCAATGACACAAAACACCTATTGGATGCACAAGATTGGTTAAAAACCCTAATTGGATAAGAATTAGCCTAAGGAGGACGAAAATGACCTAAATGTTCATCCAATGACACAAAACACCTATTGGATGCACAAGATTGGTTAAAAACCCTAATTGGACAAGAATTATCATAGGGAGGACGAAAATGACCTAATTGTTCATCCAATGACACAAAAACACCTATCGGATGCACAGGATTGGTTAGAAACCCTAATTGAACAAGATTAAGTGTAGGGAGGACGAAAATGACCTAAATGTTCATCCAATGACACAAAACACCTATTGGATGCACAAGATTGGTTAAAAACCCTAATTGGATAAGAATTAGCCTAAGGAGGACGAAAATGACCTAAATGTTCATCCAATGACACAAAACACCTATTGGATGCACAAGATTGGTTAAAAACCCAAATTGGACAAGAATTATCATAGGGAGGACGAAAATGACCTAATTGTTCATCCAATGACACAAAAACACCAATTGGATGCACAAGATTGGTTAGAAACCCTAATTGGACAAGATAAAGTGTAGGGAGGACGAAAATGAACTAAGTATTCATCCAATGACACAAAACACCTATTGGATGCACAGGATTGGTTAAAAACCCTAATTGGACAAGAATTAGCCTAGGGAGGACGAAAATGACCTAATTGTTCATCCAATGACACAAAAACACCTGTCGGATGCACAAGATTGGTCAAAAACCCTAATTGAACAAGATTAAGTGTAGGGAGAACGAAAATGACCTAAATGTTCATCCAATGACACAAAACACCTATTGGATGCACAAGATTGGTTAAAAACCCTAATTGGACAAGGATTATCATAGAGAGGACGAAAATGACCTAATTGTTCATCCAATGACACAAAAACACCAATTGGATGCACAAGATTGGTTAGAAACCCTAATTGGACAAGATAAAGTGTAGGGAGGACGAAAATGACCTAAGTGTTCATCCAATGACACAAAACACCTATTGGATGCACAAGATTGGTTAAAAACCCTAATTGGACAAGAATTAGCCTAGGGAGGACGAAAATGACCTAATTGTTCATCCAATGACACAAAAACACCTGTCGGATGCACAAGATTGGTCAGAGACCCTAATTGAACAAGATTAAGTGTAGGGAGGACGAAAATGACCTAAATATTCATCCAATGATACAAAACACCTATTGGATGCACAAGATTGGTTAAAAACCCTAATTGGATAAGAATTAGCCTAAGGAGGACGAAAATGACCTAAATGTTCATCCAATGACACAAAACACCTATTGGATGCACAAGATTGGTTAAAAACCCTAATTGGACAAGAATTATCATAGGGAGGACGAAAATGACCTAATTGTTTATCCAATGACACAAAAACACCAATTGGATGCACAAGATTGGTTAGAAATCCTAATTGGAAAAGATAAAGTGTAGGGAGGACGAAAATGACCTAAAATGTTCATCCAATGACACTAAACACCTACTGGATGCACAAGATTGGTTAAAAACCCTAATTGGACAAGATTAAGTTTAGGGAGGACGAAAATGACCAAAATGTTCATCCAATGACACAAAACACCTATTGGATGCACAAGATTGGTTAAAAACCCTAATTGGACAAGAATTATCATAGGGAGGACGAAAATGACCTAATTGGATAAGAATTAGCCTACGGAGGACGAAAATGACCTAAATGTTCATCCAATGACACAAAACACCTATTGGATGCACAAGATTGGTTAAAAACCCTAATTGGACAAGAATTATCATAGGGAGGACGAAAATGACCTAATTGTTCATCCAATGACACAAAAACACCAATTGGAAGAACAAGATTGGTTAGAAACCCTAATTGGACAAGATAAAGTGTAGGGAGGACGAAAATGACCTAAGTGTTCATCCAATGAGACAAAACTCCTATTGGATGCACAAGATTGGTTAAAAACCCTAATTGGATAAGAATTATCATAGGGAGGACGAAAATGACCTAATTGTTGATCCAATGACACAAAAACACCAATTGGATGCACAAGATTGGTTAGAAACCCTAATTGAACAAGATTAAGTTTAGGGAGGATGAAAATGACCTAAATGTTCATCCAATGACACAAAACACCTATTGGATGCACAAGATTGGTTAAAAACCCTAATTGGACAAGATTAAGTTTAGGGAGGACGAAAATGACCTAAATATTCATCCAATGACACAACACACCTATTGAATGAACAAGATTGGTTAAAAACCCTAATTGGACAAGATTAAGTGTAGGGAGGACGAAAATGACCTAAATGTTCATCCAATGACACAAAAACACCTATCGGATGCACAAGATTGATTAGAAACCCTAATTGAACAAGATTAAGTGTAGGGAGGACGAAAATGACCCAAATGTTCATCCAATGACACAAAACACCTATGGGATGCACAAGATTGGTTAAAAACCGTAATTGGATAAGATTAAGTTTAGGGAGGACGAAAATGACATAAATATTCATCCAATGACACAAAACATCTATTGGATGCACAAGATTGGTTAAAAACCCTAATTGGACAAGAATTAGCCTAGGGAGGACGAAATGACCTAATTGTTCATCCAATGACACAAAAACACCTATCGAATGCACAAGATTGGTTAGAAACCCTAATTGAACAAGATTAAGTGTAGGGAGGACGAAAATAACCTAAATGTTCATCCAATGACACAAAAACACCTATCGGATGCACAAGATTGGTTAGAAACCCTAATTGAACAAGATTAAGTGTAGGGAGGACGAAAATGACCTAAATGTTCATCCAATAACAAAAAACACCTATTGGATGCACAAGATTGGTTAAAAACCCTAATTGGATAAGAATTAGCCTAAGGAGGACGAAAATGACCTAAATGTTCATCCAATGACACAAAACACCTATTGGATGCACAAGATTGGTTAAAAACCCTAATTGGACAAGAATTATCATAGGGAGGACGAAAATGACCTAATTGTTCATCCAATGACACAAAAACACCAATTGGATGCACAAGATTGGTTAGAAACCCTAATTGGACAAGATAAACTGTAGGGAGGACGAAAATGACCTAAGTGTTCATCCATTGACACAAAACACCTATTGGATGCACAAGATTGGTTAAAAATCCTAATTGGACAAGAATTAGCCTAGGGAGGACGAAAATGACCTAATTGTTCATCCAATGACACAAAAACACCTGTCGGATGCACAAGATTGGTTAGAAACCCTAATTGGACAAGATAAAGTGTAGGGAGGACGAAAATGACCTAAGTGTTCATCCAATGACACAAAACACCTATTGGATGCACAAGATTGGTTAAAAACCCTAATTGGACAAGAATTAGCCTAGGGAGGACGAAAATGACCTAATTGTTCATCCAATGACACAAAAACACCTATCGGATGCACAAGATTGGTTAGAAACCCTAATTGAACAAGATTAAGTGTAGGGAGGACGAAAATGACCTAAATGTTTATCCAATGACACAAAACACCTATTGGATGCACAAGATTGGTTAAAAACCCTAATTGGATAAGAATTAGCCTAAGGAGGACGAAAATGACCTAAATGTTCATCCAATGACACAAAACACCTATTGGATGCACAAGATTGGTTAAAAACCCTAATTGGATAAGAATTAACCTAAGGAGGACGAAAATGACCTAAATGTTCATCCAAAGACACAAAACACCTATTGGATGCACAAGATTGGTTAAAAACCCAAATTGGACAAGAATTATCATTGGGAGGACGAAAATGACCTAATTGTTCATCCAATGACACAAAAACACCAATTGGATGCACAAGATTGGTTAGAAACCCTAATTGGACAAGATAAAGTGTAGGGAGGACGAAAATGACCTAAGTGTTCATCCAATGACACATAACACCTATTGGATGCACAAGATTGGTTAAAAACCCTAATTGGACAAGAATTAGCCTAGGGAGGACGAAAATGACCTAATTGTTCATCCAATGACACAAAAACACCAATTGGATGCACAAGATTGATTAGAAACCCTAATTGAACAAGATTAAGTGTAGGGAGGACGAAAATGACCTAAATGTTCATCCAATGACAGAAAACACCTATTGGATGCCCACGATTGGTTAAAAACCGTAATTGGATAAGATTAAGTTTAGGGAGGACGAAAATGACATAAATATTCATCCAATGACACAACACACCTATTGAATGAACAAGATTGGTTAAAAACCCTAATTGGACAAGATTAAGTGTAGGGAGGACGAAAATGACCTAAATGTTCATCCAATGACACAAAAACACCTATCGGATGCACAAGATTGGTTAGAAACCCTAGTTGAACAAGATTAAGTGTAGGGAGGACGAAAATGACCTAAATGTTCATCCAATGGCAGAAAACACCTATTGGATGCACAAGATTGGTTAAAAACCCTAATTGGACAAGATTAAGTTTAGGCAGGACGAAAATGTCCTAAATATTCATCCAATGACACAACACACCTATTGAATGAACAAGATTGGTTAAAAACCCTAATTGGACAAGATTAAGTGTAGGGAGGACGAAAATGACCTAAATGTTCATCCAATGACACAAAAACACCTATCGGATGCACAAGATTGGTTAGAAACCCTAATTGAACAAGATTAACTGTAGGGAGGACGAAAATGACCTAAATGTTCATCCAATGACACAAAACACCTATTGGATGCACAAGATTGGTTAAAAACCCTAATTGGACAAGAATTATCATAGGGAGGACGAAAATGACCTAATTGTTCATCCAATGACACAAAAACACCAATTGGAAGCACAAGATTGGTTAGAAACCCTAATTGAACAAGATAAAGTGTAGTGAGGACGAAAATGAGCTAAGTGTTCATCCAATGACACAAAACACCTATTGGATGCACAGGATTGGTTAAAAACCCTAATTGGACAAGAATTAGCCTAGGGAGGACGAAAATGACCTAATTGTTCATCCAATGACACAAAAACACCTGTCGGATGCACAAGATTGGTCAAAAACCCTAATTGAACAAGATTAAGTGTAGGGAGAACGAAAATGACCTAAATGTTCATCCAATGACACAAAACACCTATTGGATGCACAAGATTGGTTAAAAACCCTAATTGGACAAGGATTATCATAGAGAGGACGAAAATGACCTAATTGTTCATCCAATGACACAAAAACACCAATTGGATGCACAAGATTGGTTAGAAACCCTAATTGGACAAGATAAAGTGTAGGGAGGACGAAAATGACCTAAGTGTTCATCCAATGACACAAAACACCTATTGGATGCACAAGATTGGTTAAAAACCCTAATTGGACAAGAATTAGCCTAGGGAGGACGAAAATGACCTAATTGTTCATCCAATGACACAAAAACACCTGTCGGATGCACAAGATTGGTCAGAGACCCTAATTGAACAAGATTAAGTGTAGGGAGGACGAAAATGACCTAAATATTCATCCAATGATACAAAACACCTATTGGATGCACAAGATTGGTTAAAAACCCTAATTGGATAAGAATTAGCCTAAGGAGGACGAAAATGACCTAAATGTTCATCCAATGACACAAAACACCTATTGGATGCACAAGATTGGTTAAAAACCCTAATTGGACAAGAATTATCATAGGGAGGACGAAAATGACCTAATTGTTTATCCAATGACACAAAAACACCAATTGGATGCACAAGATTGGTTAGAAATCCTAATTGGAAAAGATAAAGTGTAGGGAGGACGAAAATGACCTAAAATGTTCATCCAATGACACTAAACACCTACTGGATGCACAAGATTGGTTAAAAACCCTAATTGGACAAGATTAAGTTTAGGGAGGACGAAAATGACCAAAATGTTCATCCAATGACACAAAACACCTATTGGATGCACAAGATTGGTTAAAAACCCTAATTGGACAAGAATTATCATAGGGAGGACGAAAATGACCTAATTGGATAAGAATTAGCCTACGGAGGACGAAAATGACCTAAATGTTCATCCAATGACACAAAACACCTATTGGATGCACAAGATTGGTTAAAAACCCTAATTGGATAAGAATTAGCCTAAGGAGGACGAAAATGACCTAAATGTTCATCCAATGACACAAAACACCTTTCGGATGCACAAGATTGGTTAAAAACCCTAATTGGACAAGATTAAGTTTAGGGAGGACGAAAATGACCTAAATATTCATCCAATGACACAACACACCTATTGAATGAACAAGATTGGTTAAAAACCCTAACTGGACAAGATTAAGTGTAGGGAGGACGAAAATGACCTAAATGTTCATCCAATGACACAAAAACACCTATCGGATGCACAAGATTGATTAGAAACCCTAATTGAACAAGATTAAGTGTAGGGAGGACGAAAATGACCTAAATGTTCATCCAATGACACAAAACACCTATTGGATGCACAAGATTGGTTAAAAACCGTAATTGGATAAGATTAAGTTTAGGGAGGACGAAAATGACATAAATATTCATCCAATGACACAACACACCTATTGAATGAACAAGATTGGTTAGAAACCCTAATTGAACAAGATTAAGTGTAGGGAGGACGAAAATGACCTAAATGTTCATCCAAGGACACAAAACACCTACTGGATGCACAAGATTGGTTAAAAACCCTAATTGGATAAGAAATAGAATAAGGAGGACGAAAATGACCTAAATGTTCATCCAATGACACAAAACACCTATTGGATGCACAAGATTGGTTAAAAACCCTAATTGGACAAGAATTATCATAGGGAGGACGAAAATGACCTAATTGTTCATCCAATGACACAAAAACACCAATTGGATGCACAAGATTGGTTAGAAACCCTAATTGGACAAGATAAAGTGTAGGGAGGACGAAAATGACCTAAGTGTTCATCCAATGACACAAAACACCTATTGGATGCACAAGATTGGTTAAAAACCCTAATTGGACAAGAATTAGCCTAGGGAGGACGAAATGACCTAATTGTTCATCCAATGACACAAAAACACCTATCGGATGCACAAGATTGGTTAGAAACCCTAATTGAACAAGATTAAGTGTAGGGAGGACGAAAATAACCTAAATGTTCATCCAATGACACAAAACACCTATTGGATGCACAAGATTGGTTAAAAACCCTAATTGGACAAGATTAAGTTTAGGGAGGACGAAAATGACCTAAATGTTCATCCAATGACACAAAACACCAATTGGATGCACAAGATTGGTTAAAAACCCTAATTGGACAAGAATTATCATAGGGAGGACGAAAATGACCTAATTGTTCATCCAATGACACAAAAACACCAATTGGATGCACAAGATTGGTTAGAAACCCTAATTAGAAAAGATAAAGTGTAGGGAGGACGAAAATGACCTAAAATTTTCATCCAATGACACAAAACACCTATTGGATGCACAAGATTGGTTAAAAACCCTAATTGGACAAGAATTATCATAGGGAGGACGAAAATGACCTAATTGTTCATCCAATGACACAAAAACACCAATTGGATGCACAAGATTGGTTAGAAACCCTAATTGGACAAGATAAAGTGAAGGGAGGACGAAAATGACCTAAGTGTTCATCCAATGACACAAAACACCTATTGGATGCACAAGATTGGTTAAAAACCCTAATTGGACAAGATTAAGTTTAGGGAGGACGAAAATGACCTAAATATTCATCCAATGACACAACACACCTATTGAATGAACAAGATTGGTTAAAAACCCTAATTGGACAAGATTAAGGGTAGGGAGGACGAAAATGACCTAAATGTTCATCCAATGACACAAAAACACCTATCGGATGCACAAGATTGGCTAGAAACCCTAATTGAACAAGATTAAGTGTAGGGAGGACGAAAATGACCTAAATGTTCATCCAATGACACAAAACACCTATTGGATGCACAAGATTGGTGAAAAATTGGATAAGAATTAGCCTAAGGAGGACGAAAATGACCTAAATGTTCATCCAATGACACAAAACACCTATTGGATGCACAAGATTGGTTAAAAACCCTAATTGGACAAGATTAAGTTTAGGGAGGACGAAAATGACCTAAATATTCATCCAATGACACAACACACCTATTGAATGAACAAGATTGGTTAAAAACCCTAATTGGACAAGATTAAGTGTAGGGAGGACGAAAATGACCTAAATGTTCATCCAATGACACAAAAACACCTATCGGATGCACAAGATTGGCTAGAAACCCTAATTGAACAAGATTAAGTGTAGGGAGGACGAAAATGACCTAAATGTTCATCCAATGAAACAAAACACCTATTGGATGCACAAGATTGGTGAAAAATTGGATAAGAATTAGCCTAAGGAGGACGAAAATGACCTAAATGTTCATCCAATGACACAAAACACGTATTGGATGCACAAGATTGGTTAAAAACCCTAATTGGACAAGATTAAGTTTAGGGAGGACGAAAATGACCTAAATATTCATCCAATGACACAACACACCTATTGAATGAACAAGATTGGTTAAAAACCCTAATTGGACAAGATTAAGTGTAGGGAGGACGAAAATGACCTAAATGTTCATCCAATGACACAAAAACACCTATCGGATGCACAAGATTGGTTAAAAACCCTAATTGGACAAGAATTAGCCTAGGGAGGACGAAA
Source organism: Cicer judaicum (assembly GCA_037974835.1). Lineage (NCBI taxonomy): Eukaryota > Viridiplantae > Streptophyta > Magnoliopsida > Fabales > Fabaceae > Cicer > Cicer judaicum. Next base: position 33,199 of record JBBPBS010001009.1, read on the forward strand.
ATGACCTAATTGTTCATCCAATGACACAAAAACACCTGTTGGATGCACAAGATTGGTCAAAAACCCTAATTGTACAAGATTAACTGTAGGGAAGACGAAAATGGCCTAAATGTTCATCCAATAACACAAAACACCTATTGGATGCACAAGATTGGTTAAAAACCGTAATTGGATAAGATTAAGTTTAGGGAGGACGAAAATGACCTAAATATTCATCCAATGACACAACACACCTATTGAATGAACAAGATTGGTTAAAAACCCTAATTGGACAAGATTAAGTGTAGGGAGGACGAAAATGACCTAAATGTTCATCCAATGACACAAAAACACCTATCGGATGCACAAGATTGGTTAGAAATCGTAATAGGATAAGATTAAGTTTAGGGAGGACGAAAATGACCTAAATATTCATCCAATGACACATCACACCTATTGAATGAACAAGATTGGTTAAAAACCCTAATTGGATAAGAATTAGTCTAAGGAGGACGAAAATGATCTAAATGTTCATCCAATGACACAAAACACCTATTGGATGCACAAGATTTGTTAGAAACCCTAATTGGACAAGATAAAGTGTAGGGAGGACGAAAATGACC
>JBBPBS010001009.1:42123-55605 GCA_037974835.1 Cicer judaicum
CACCTATTGAATGAACAAGATTGGTTAAAAACCCTAATTGGACAAGATTAAGTGTAGGGAGGACGGAAATGACCTAAATGTTCATCCAATGACACAAAAACACCTATCGGATGCACAAGATTGGTTAGAAACCCTAATTGAATAAGATTAACTGTAGGGAGGACGAAAATGACCTAAATGTTCATCCCATGACACAAAACACCTATTGGATGCACAAGATTGGTTAAAAACCGTAATTGGATAAGATTAAGTTTAGGGAGGACGAAAATGACCTAAATATTCATCCAATGACATAACACACCTATTGAATGAACAAGATTGGTTAAAAACCCTAATTGGATAAGAATTAGCCTTAGGAGGACGAAATGACCTAAATGTTCATCCAATGAGACAAAAACACCTGTCGGATGCACAAGATTGGTCAGAAACCCTAATTGAACAAGATAAAGTGTAGGGAGGACGAAAATGACCTAAATGTTCATCCAATGACACAAAACACCTATTGGATGCACAAGATTGCTTAAAAACCCTAATTGGACAAGATTAAGTTTAGGGAGGACGAAAATGACCTAAATGTTCATCCAATGATACAAAACACCTATTGGATGCACAAGATTGGTTAAAAACTCTAATTGGACAACATTAAGTTTAGGGAGGACGAAAATGTCCTAAATATTCATCCAATGACACAACACACCTATTGAATGCACAAGATTGGTTAAAAACCCTAATTGGATAAGAATTAGCCTAAGGAGGACGAAAATGACCTAAATGTTCATCCAATGACACAAAACACCTATTGGATGCACAAGATTGGTTAAAAACCCTAATTGGACAAGAATTATCATAGGGAGGACGAAAATGACCTAATTGTTCATCCAATGACACAAAAACACCAATTGGATGCACAAGATTGGTTAGAAACCCTAATTGGACAAGATAAAGTGTAGGGAGGACGAAAATGACCTAATTGTTCATCCAATGACACAAAAACACCTATCGGATGCACAAGATTGGTTAGAAACCCTAATTGAACAAGATTAAGTGTAGGGAGGACGAAAATGACCTAAATGTTCATCCAATAACACAAAACACCTATTGGATGCACAAGATTGGTTAAAAACCCTAATTGGACAAGATTAAGTTTAGGGAGGACGAAAATGACCTAAATATTCATCCAATGACACAACACACCTATTGAATGAACAAGATTGGTTAAAAACCCTAATTGGACAGGATTAAGTGTAGGGAGGACGAAAATGACCTAAATGTTCATCCAATGACACAAAAACACCTATCGGATGCACAAGATTGGTTAAAAACCCTAATTGAACAAGATTAAGTGTAGGGAGGACGAAAATGACCTAAATGTTTATCCAATGACACAAAACACCTATGGGATGCACAAGATTGCTTAAAAACCCTAATTGGACAAGATTAAGTTTAGGGAGGACGAAAATGACCTAAATGTTCATCCAATGACACAAAACACCTATTGGATGCACAAGATTGGTTAAAAACCCTAATTGGACAAGAATTATCATAGGGAGGACGAAAATGACCTAATTGTTCATCCAATGACACAAAAACACCAATTGGATGCACAAGATTGGTTAGAAACCCAAATTGGACAAGAAAAAGTGTAGGGAGGACGAAAATGACCTAAGTGTTCATCCAATGACACATAACACCTATTGGATGAACAAGATTGGTTAAAAACCCTAATTGGACAAGAATTAGCCTAGGGAGGACGAAAATGACCTAATTGTTCATCCAATGACACAAAAACACCTATCGGATGCACACGATTGGTTAGAAACCCTAATTGGATAAGAATTAGCCTAAGGAGGACGAAAATGACCTAAATGTTCATCCAATGACACAAAACACCTATTGGATGCACAAGATTGGTTAAAAACCCTAATTGGACAAGAATTATCATAGGGAGGACGAAAATGACCTAATTGTTCATCCAATGACACAAAAACACCAATTGGATGCACAAGATTGGTTAGAAACCCTAATTGGACAAGATAAAGTGTAGGGAGGACGAAAATGACCTAAGTGTTCATCCAATGACACAGAACACCTATTGGATGCACAAGATTGGTTAAAAACCCTAATTGGACAAGATTAAGTTTAGGGAGGATGAAAATGAACTAAGTGTTCATCCAATGACACATAACACCTATTGGATGAACAAGATTGGTTAAAAACCCTAATTGGACAAGAATTAGCCTAGGGAGGACGAAAATGACCTAATTGTTCATCCAATGACACAAAAACAGCTATCGGATGCACAAGATTGGTTAGAAACCCTAATTGAACAAGATTAAGTGTAGGGAGGACGAAAATGACCTAAATGTTCATCCAATGACACAAAACACCTATTGGATGCACAAGATTGGTTAAAAACCCTAATTGGATAAGAATTATCCTAAGGAGGACGAAAATGACCTAAATGTTCATCCAATGACTCAAAACACCTATTGGATGCAAAAGATTGGTTAAAAACCCTAATTGGATAAGAATTAGCCTAAGGAGGACGAAAATGACCTAATTGTTCATCGAATGACACAAAAACACCTATCGGATGCACAAGATTGGTTAAAAACCCTAATTGAACAAGATTAAGTGTAGGGAGGACGACAATGACCTAAATGTTCATCCAATGACACAAAACACCTATTGGATGCACAAGATTGGTTAAAAACCCTAATTGGACAAGAATTATCATAGGGAGGACGAAAATGACCTAATTGTTCATCCAATGACACAAAAACACCAATTGGATGCACAAGATTGGTTAGAAACCCTAATTGGACAAGATAAAGTGTAGGGAGGACGAAAATGACCTAAATGTTCATCCAATGACACAAAACACCTATTGGATGCACAAGATTGCTTAAAAACCCTAATTGGACAAGATTAAGTTTAGGGAGGACGAAAATGACCTAAATGTTCATCCAATGTCACAAAACACCTATTGGATGCACAAGATTGGTTAAAAACCCTAATTGGACAAGATTAAGTTTAGGGAGGACGAAAATGACCTAAATATTCATCCAATGACACAACACACCTATTGAATGAACAAGATTGGTTAAAAACCCTAATTGGACAAGATTAAGTGTAGGGAGGACGAAAATGACCTAAATGTTCATCCAATAACACAAAAACACCTATCGGATGCACAAGATTGGTTAGAAACCCTAATTGAACAAGATTAAATGTAGGGAGGACGAAAATGACCTAAATGTTCATCCAATGACACAAAACACCTATTGGATGCACAAGATTGGTTAAAAACCGTAATTGGATAAGATTAAGTTTAGGGAGGACGAAAATGACATAAATATTCATCCAATGACACAACACACCTATTGAATGAACAAGATTGGTTAAAAACCCTAATTGAACAAGATTAAGTGTAGGGAGGACGAAAATGACCTAAATGTTCATCCAAGGACACAAAACACCTACTGGATGAACAAGATTGGTTAAAAACCCTAATTGGATAAGAAATAGAATAAGGAGGACGAAAATGACCTAAATGTTCATCCAATGACACAAAACACCTATTGGATGCACAAGATTGGTTAAAAACCCTAATTGGACAAGAATTATCATAGGGAGGACGAAAATGACCTAATTGTTCATCCAATGACACAAAAACACCAATTGGATGCACAAGATTGGTTAGAAACCCTAATTGGACAAGATAAAGTGTAGGGAGGACGAAAATGACCTAAGTGTTCATCTAATGACACAAAACACCTATTGGATGCACAAGATTGGTTAAAAACCCTAATTGGACAAGAATTAGCCTAGGGAGGACGAAAATGACCTAATTGTTCATCCAATGACACAAAAACACCTCTCGGATGCACAAGATTAGTTAGAAACCCTAATTGAACAAGATTAAGTGTAGGGAGGACGAAAAGGACCTAAATGTTCATCCAATAACACAAAACACCTACTGGATGGACAAGATTGGTTAAAAACCCTAATTGGATAAGAATTAGCCTAAGGAGGACGAAAATGACCTAAATGTTCATCCAATGACACAAAACACCTATTGGATGCACAAGATTGGTTAAAAACCCTAATTGGACAAGAATTATCATAGGGAGGACGAAAATGACCTAATTGTTCATCCAATGACACAAAAACACCAATTGGATGCACAAGATTGGTTAGAAACCCTAATTGGAAAAGATAAAGTGTAGGGAGGACGAAAATGACCTAAAATGTTCATCCAATGACACAAAACACCTACTGGATGCACAAGATTGGTTAATAACCCTAATTGGACAAGATTAAGTTCAGGGAGGACGAAAATGACCTAAATGTTCATCCAATGACACAAAACACCTATTGGATGCACAAGATTGGTTAAAAACCCTAATTGGACAAGAATTATCATAGGGAGGACGAAAATGACCTAATTGTTCATCCAATGACACAAAAACACCAATTGGATGCACAAGATTGGTTAGAAACCCTAATTAGAAAAGATAAAGTGTAGGGAGGACGAAAATGACCTAAAATTTTCATCCAATGACACAAAACACCTATTGGATGCACAAGATTGGTTAAAAACCCTAATTGGACAAGAATTATCATAGGGAGGACGAAAATGACCTAATTGTTCATCCAATGACACAAAAACACCAATTGGATGCACAAGATTGGTTAGAAACCCTAATTGGACAAGATAAAGTGTAGGGAGGACGAAAATGACCTAAATGTTCATCCAATGACACAAAACACCTATTGGATGCACACGATTAGTTAAAAACCGTAATTGGATAAGATTAAGTTTACGGAGGACGAAAATGACATAAATATTCATCCAATGACACAACACACCTATTGAATGAACAAGATTGGTTAAAAATCCTAATTGGACAAGATTAAGTGTAGGGAGGACGAAAATGACCTAAATGTTCATCCAATGACACAAAAACACCTATCGGATGCACAAGATTGGTTAAAAACCCTAATTGGACAAGAATTATCATAGGGAGGACGAAAATGACCTAATTGTTCATCCAATGACACAAAAACACCAATTGGATGCACAAGATTGGTTAGAAACCCTAATTGGACAAGATAAACTGTAGGGAGGACGAAAATGACCTAAGTGTTCATCCATTGACACAAAACACCTATTGGATGCACAAGATTGGTTAAAAACCCTAATTGGACAAGATTAAGTGTAGGGAGACGAAAATGACCTAAATGTTCATTCAATGACACAAAAACACCTATCGGATGCACAAGATTGGTTAAAAACCCTAATTGAACAAGATTAAGTGTAGGGAGGACGAAAATGACCTAAATGTTCATCCAATGACACAAAACACCAATTGAATGCACAAGATTGGTTAAAAACCCTAATTGGACAAGAATTATCATAGGGAGGACGAAAATGACCTAATTGTTCATCCAATGACACAAAAACACCAATTGGATGCACAAGATTGGTTAGAAACCCTAATTGGACAAGATAAAGAGTAGGGAGGACGAAAATGACCTAAGTGTTCATCCAATGACACAAAACACCTATTGGATGCACAAGATTGGTTAAAAACCCTAATTGGACAAGAATTAGCCTAGGGAGGACGAAAATGACCTAATTGTTCATCCAACGACACAAAAACACCTATCGGATGCACAAGATTGGTTAGAAACCCTAATTGAACAAGATTAAGTGTAGGGAGGACGAAAATAACCTAAATGTTCATCCAATGACACAAAACACCTATTGGATGCACAAGATTGGTTAAAAACCCTAATTGGACAAGAATTATCATAGGGAGGACGAAAATGACCTAATTGTTCATCCAATGACACAAAAACACCAATTGGATGCACAAGATTTGTTAGAAACCCTAATTGGACAAGATAAAGTTTAGGGAGGACGAAAATGACCTAAATGTTCATCCAATGACACAAAACACCTATTGGATGCACAAGATTGGTTAAAAACCCTAATTGGACAAGAATTATCATAGGGAGGACGAAAATGACCTAATTGTTCATCCAATGACACAAAAACACCAATTGGATGCACCAGATTGGTTAGAAACCCTAATTGGAAAAGATAAAGTGTAGGGAGGACGAAAATGACCTAAAATGTTCATCCAATGACACAAAACACCTATTGGATGCACAAGATTGGTTCAAAACCCTAATTGGACAAGATTAAGTTTAGGGAGGACGAAAATGACCTAAATGTTCATCCAATGACACAAAACACCTATTGGATGCACAAGATTGGTTAAAAACCCTAATTGGACAAGATTAAGTTTAGGGAGGACGAAAATGACCTAAATGTTCATCCAATGACACAAAACATCTATTGGATGCACAAGATTGGTTAAAAACCCTAATTGGATAAGAATTAGACTAAGGAGGACGAAAATGACCTAAATGATCATCCAATGACACAAAACACCTATTGGATGCACAAGATTGGTTAAAAACCCTAATTGGACAAGAATTATCATAGGGAGGACGAAAATGACCTAATTGTTCATCCAATGACACAAAAACACCAATTGGATGCACAAGATTGGTTAAAAACCCTAATTGGACAAGATTAAGTTTAGGGAGGACGAAAATGACCTAAATATTCATCCAATGACACAACACACCTATTGAATGAACAAGATTGGTTAAAAACCCTAATTGGATAAGAATTAGCCTAAGGAGGACGAAAATGACCTAAATGTTCATCCAATGACACAAAACACCTATTGGATGCACAAGATTGGTTAAAAACCCTAATTGGACAAGAATTATCATAGGGAGGACGAAAATGACCTAATTGTTCATCCAATGACACAAAAACACCAATTGGATGCACAAGATTTGTTAGAAACCCTAATTGGACAAGATAAAGTGTAGGGAAGACGAAAATGACCTAAGTGTTCATCCAATGACACAAAACACCTATTGGATGCACAAGATTGGTTAAAAACCCTAATTGGACAAGAATTAGCCTAGGGAGGACGAAAATGACGTAATTGTTCATCCAATAACACAAAAACACCTGTCGGATGCACAAGATTACTTAGAAACCCTAATTGAACAAGATTAAGTGTAGGGAGGACGAAAATGACCTAAATGTTCATCCAATGACACAAAACACCTATTGGATGCACAAGATTGCTTAAAAACCCTAATTGGACTAGATTAAGTTTAGGGAGGACGAAAATGACCTAAATGTTCATCCAATCACACAAAACACCTATTGGATGCACAAGATTGGTTAAAAACCCTAATTGGACAAGATTAAGTTTAGGGAGGACGAAAATGACCTAAATATTCATCCAAAGACACAACACACCTATTGAATGAACAAGATTGGTTAAAAACCCTAATTGGACAAGATTAAGGGTAGGGAGGACGAAAATGACCTAAATGTTCATCCAATGACACAAAAACACCTATCGGATGCACAAGATTGGTTAGAAACCCTAATTGAACAAGATTAACTGTAGGGAGGACGAAAATGACCTAAATGTTCATCCAATGACACAAAACACCTATTGGATGCACAAGATTGGTTTAAAACCGTAATTGGATAAGATTAAGTTTAGGGAGGACGAAAATGACCTAAATATTCATCCAATGACACAACACACCTATTGAATGAACAAGATTGGTTAAAAACCCTAATTGGACAAGATTAAGTGTAGGGAGGACGAAAATGACCTAAATGTTCATCCAATGACACAAAAACACCTATCGGATGAACAAGATTGGTTAGAAACCGTAATAGGATAAGATTAAGTTTAGGGAGGACGAAAATGACCTAAATATTCATCCAATGACATATCACACCTATTGAATGAACAAGATTGGTTAAAAACCCTAATTGGATAAGAATTAGCCTAAGGAGGACGAAAATGACCTAAATGTTCATCATATGACACAAAACACCTATTGGATGCACAAGATTGGTTAAAAACCCTAATTGGACAAGAATTATCATAGGGAGGACGAAAATGACCTAATTGTTCATCCAATGACACAAAAACACCAATTGGATGCACAAGATTGGTTAGAAACCCCAATTGGACAAGATAAAGTGTAGGGAGGACGAAAATTACCTATGTGTTCATCCAATGACACAAAACACCTATTGGATGCACAAGATTGGTTAAAAACCCTAATTGGACAAGAATTAGCCAAGGGAGGACGAAAATGACCTAATTGTTCATCCAATGACACAAAAACACCTGTCGGATGCACAAGATTGGTTAGAAACCCTAATTGAACAAGATTAAGTGTAGGGAGGACGAAAATGACCTAAAAGTTCATCCAATTACAGAAAACACCTTTTGGTTGCACAAGATTGCTTAAAAACCCTAATTGGACAAGATTAAGTTTAGGGAGGACGAAAATGACCTAAATGTTCATCTAATGACACAAAACACCTATTGGATGCACAAGATTGGTTAAAAACCCTAATTGGACAAGATTAAGTTTAGGGAGGACGAAAATGACCTAAATATTCATCCAATGACACAACACACCTATTGAATGCACAAGATTGGTCAAAAACCCTAATTGAACAAGATAAAGTGTAGGGAGGACGAAAATGACCTAAATGTTCATCCAATGACACAAAACACCTATTGGATGCACAAGATTTGTTAGAAACCCTAATTGGACAAGATAAAGTGTAGGGAGGACGAAAATGACCTAAGTGTTCATCCAATGACACAAAACACCTATTGGATGCACAAGATTGGTTAAAAACCCTAATTGGACAAGAATTAGCCTAGGGAGGACGAAAATGACCTAATTGTTCATCCAATGACACAAAAACACCTGTCGGATGCACAAGATTGGTCAGAGACCCTAATTGAACAAGATTAAGTGTAGGGAGAACGAAAATGACCTAAATGTTCATCCAATGACACAAAACACCTATTGGATGAACAAGATTGGTTAAAAACCCTAATTGGATAAGAATTAGCCTACGGAGGACGAAAATGACCTAAATGTTCATCCAATGACACAAAACACCTATTGGATGCACAAGATTGGTTAAAAACCCTAATTGGACAAGAATTATCATAGGGAGGACGAAAATGACCTAATTGTTCATCCAATGACACAAACACACCAATTGGATGCGCAAGATTGGTTAGAAACCCTAATTGGACAAGATTAAGTGTAGGGAGGACGAAAATGACCTAAATGTTCATCCAATGACACAAAACACCTATTGGATGCACAAGATTGCTTAAAAACCCTAATTGGACAATATTAAGTTTAGGGAGGACGAAAATGACCTAAATGTTCATCCAATGACACAAAACACCTATTGGATGCACAAGATTGGTTAAAAACCCTAATTGGACAAGATTAAGTTTAGGGAGGAGGAAAATGACCTAAATATTCATCCAATGACACAACACACCTATTGAATGAACAAGATTGGTTAAAAACCCTAATTGGACAAGATTAAGTGTAGGGAGGACGAAAATGACCTAAATGTTCATCCAATGACACAAAAACACCTATAGGATGCACAAGATTGATTAGAAACCCTAATTGAACAAGATTAAGTGTAGGGAGAACGAAAATGACCCAAATGTTCATCCAATGACACAAAACACCTATTGGATGCACAAGATTGGTTAAAAACCGTAATTGGATAAGATTAAGTTTAGGGAGGACGAAAATGACATAAATATTCGTCCAATGACACAACACACCTATTGAATGAACAAGATTGGTTAAAAACCCTAATTGGACAAGATTAAGTGTAGGGAGGACGAAAATGACCTAAATGTTCATCCAATGACACAAAACACCTATTGGATGCACAAGATTGGTTAAAAACCCTAATTGGATAAGAATTAGCCTAAGGAGGACGAAAATGACCTAAATGTTCATCCAAGGACACAAAACACCTACTGGATGCACAAGATTGGTTAAAAACCCTAATTGGATAAGAAATAGAATAAGGAGGACGAAAATGACCTAAATGTTCATCCAATGACACAAAACACCTATTGGATGCACAAGATTGGTTAAAAACCCTAATTGGACAAGAATTATCATAGGGAGGACGAAAATGACCTAATTATTCATCCAATGACACAAAAACACCAATTGGATGCACAAGATTGGTTAGAAACCCTAATTGGACAAGATAAAGTGTAGGGAGGACGAAAATGACCTAAGTGTTCATCCAATGACACAAAACACCTATTGGATGCACAAGATTGGTTAAAAACCCTAATTGGACAAGAATTAGCCTAGGGAGGACGAAAATGACCTAATTGTTCATCCAATGCCACAAAAACATCTGTCGGATGCAAAAGATTGCTCAGAAACCCTAATTGAACAAGATTAAGTGTAGGGAGGACGAAAATGACCTAAATGTGCATCCAATGACACAAAACACCTATTGGATGCACAAGATTGGTTAAAAACCCTAATTGGACAAGAATTATCATAGGGAGGACGAATGACCTAATTGTTCATCCAATGACACAAAAACACCTGTCGGATGCACAAGATTGCTCAGAAACCCTAATTGGACAAGATTAAATTTAGGGAGGACGAAAATGACCTAAGTGTTCATCCAATGACACAAAACACCTATTGGATGCACAAGATTGCTTAAAAACCCTAATTGGACAAGATTAAGTTTAGGGAGGACGAAAATGACCTAATTGTTGATCCAAAAACACAAAAACACCAATTGGATGCACAAGATTGGTTAGAAACCCTAATTGGACCAGATAAAGTGTAGGGAGGACGAAAATGACCTAAGTGTTCATCCAATGACAGCAAACAGCTATTGGATGCACAAGATTGGTTAAAAACCCAAATTGGACAAGAATTATCATAGGGAGGACGAAAATGACCTAATTGTTCATCCAATGACACAAAAACACCAATTGGATGCACAAGATTGGTTAGAAACCCTAATTGGACAAGATAAAGTGTAGGGAGGACGAAAATGACCTAAGTGTTCATCCAATGACACAAAACACCTATTGGATGCACAAGATTGGTTAAAAACCCTAATTGGACAAGAATTAGCCTAGGGAGGACGAAAATGACCTAATTGTTCATCCAATGACACAAAAACACCTGTCGGATGCACAAGATTGGTCAGAGACCCTAATTGAACAAGATTAAGTGTAGGGAGAACGAAAATGACCTAAATGTTCATCCAATGACACAAAACACCTATTGGATGCACAAGATTGGTTAAAAACCCTAATTGGATAAGAATTAGCCTACGGAGGACGAAAATGACCTAAATGTTCATCCAATGACACAAAACACCTATTGGATGCACAAGATTGGTTAAAAACCCTAATTGGACAAGAATTATCATAGGGAGGACGAAAATGACCTAATTGTTCATCCAATGACACAAACACACCAATTGATTGCGCAAGATTGGTTAGAAACCCTAATTGGACAAGATTAAGTGTAGGGACGACGAAAATGACCTAAATGTTCATCCAATGACACAAAACACCTATTGGATGCACAAGATTGGTTAAAAACCGTAATTGGATAAGATTAAGTTTAGGGAGGACGAAAATGACATAAATATTCATCCAATGACACAACACACCTATTGAATGAACAAGATTGGTTAAAAACCCTAATTGAACAAGATTAAGTGTAGGGAGGACGAAAATGACCTAAATGTTCATCCAAGGACACAAAACACCTACTGGATGAACAAGATTGGTTAAAAACCCTAATTGGATAAGAAATAGAATAAGGAGGACGAAAATGACCTAAATGTTCATCCAATGACACAAAACACCTATTGGATGCACAAGATTGGTTAAAAACCCTAATTGGACAAGAATTATCATAGGGAGGACGAAAATGACCTAATTGTTCATCCAATGACACAAAAACACCAATTGGATGCACAAGATTGGTTAGAAACCCTAATTGGACAAGATAAAGTGTAGGGAGGACGAAAATGACCTAAGTGTTCATCTAATGACACAAAACACCTATTGGATGCACAAGATTGGTTAAAAACCCTAATTGGACAAGAATTAGCCTAGGGAGGACGAAAATGACCTAATTGTTCATCCAATGACACAAAAACACCTCTCGGATGCACAAGATTAGTTAGAAACCCTAATTGAACAAGATTAAGTGTAGGGAGGACGAAAAGGACCTAAATGTTCATCCAATAACACAAAACACCTACTGGATGGACAAGATTGGTTAAAAACCCTAATTGGATAAGAATTAGCCTAAGGAGGACGAAAATGACCTAAATGTTCATCCAATGACACAAAACACCTATTGGATGCACAAGATTGGTTAAAAACCCTAATTGGACAAGAATTATCATAGGGAGGACGAAAATGACCTAATTGTTCATCCAATGACACAAAAACACCAATTGGATGCACAAGATTGGTTAGAAACCCTAATTGGAAAAGATAAAGTGTAGGGAGGACGAAAATGACCTAAAATGTTCATCCAATGACACAAAACACCTACTGGATGCACAAGATTGGTTAATAACCCTAATTGGACAAGATTAAGTTCAGGGAGGACGAAAATGACCTAAATGTTCATCCAATGACACAAAACACCTATTGGATGCACAAGATTGGTTAAAAACCCTAATTGGACAAGAATTATCATAGGGAGGACGAAAATGACCTAATTGTTCATCCAATGACACAAAAACACCAATTGGATGCACAAGATTGGTTAGAAACCCTAATTGGACAAGATTAAGTTTAGGGAGGACGAAAATGACCTAAATATTCATCCAATGACACAACACACCTATTGAATGAACAAGATTGGTTAAAAACCCTAATTGGACAAGATTAAGTGTAGGGAGGACGAAAATGACCTAAATGTTCATCCAATGACACAAGAACACCTATCGGATGCACAAGATTGGTTAGAAACCCTAATTGAATAAGATTAACTGTAGGGAGGACGAAAATGACCTAAATGTTCATCCCATGACACAAAACACCTATTGGATGCACAAGATTGGTTAAAAACCGTAATTGGATAAGATTAAGTTTAGGGAGGACGAAAATGACCTAAATATTCATCCAATGACACAACACACCTATTGAATGAACAAGATTGGTTAAAAACCCTAATTGGATAAGAATTAGCCTTAGGAGGACGAAATGACCTAAATGTTCATCCAATGAGACAAAAACACCTGTCGGATGCACAAGATTGGTCAGAAACCCTAATTGAACAAGATAAAGTGTAGGGAGGACGAAAATGACCTAAATGTTCATCCAATGACACAAAACACCTATTGGATGCACAAGATTGCTTAAAAACCCTAATTGGACAAGATTAAGTTTAGGGAGGACGAAAATGACCTAAATGTTCATCCAATGATACAAAACACCTATTGGATGCACAAGATTGGTTAAAAACTCTAATTGGACAACATTAAGTTTAGGGAGGACGAAAATG
>JBBPBS010001009.1:55615-67257 GCA_037974835.1 Cicer judaicum
CACCTATTGAATGAACAAGATTGGTTAAAAACCCTAATTGGACAAGATTAAGTGTAGGGAGGACGGAAATGACCTAAATGTTCATCCAATGACACAAAAACACCTATCGGATGCACAAGATTGGTTAGAAACCCTAATTGAATAAGATTAACTGTAGGGAGGACGAAAATGACCTAAATGTTCATCCCATGACACAAAACACCTATTGGATGCACAAGATTGGTTAAAAACCGTAATTGGATAAGATTAAGTTTAGGGAGGACGAAAATGACCTAAATATTCATCCAATGACATAACACACCTATTGAATGAACAAGATTGGTTAAAAACCCTAATTGGATAAGAATTAGCCTTAGGAGGACGAAATGACCTAAATGTTCATCCAATGAGACAAAAACACCTGTCGGATGCACAAGATTGGTCAGAAACCCTAATTGAACAAGATAAAGTGTAGGGAGGACGAAAATGACCTAAATGTTCATCCAATGACACAAAACACCTATTGGATGCACAAGATTGCTTAAAAACCCTAATTGGACAAGATTAAGTTTAGGGAGGACGAAAATGACCTAAATGTTCATCCAATGATACAAAACACCTATTGGATGCACAAGATTGGTTAAAAACTCTAATTGGACAACATTAAGTTTAGGGAGGACGAAAATGTCCTAAATATTCATCCAATGACACAACACACCTATTGAATGCACAAGATTGGTTAAAAACCCTAATTGGATAAGAATTAGCCTAAGGAGGACGAAAATGACCTAAATGTTCATCCAATGACACAAAACACCTATTGGATGCACAAGATTGGTTAAAAACCCTAATTGGACAAGAATTATCATAGGGAGGACGAAAATGACCTAATTGTTCATCCAATGACACAAAAACACCAATTGGATGCACAAGATTGGTTAGAAACCCTAATTGGACAAGATAAAGTGTAGGGAGGACGAAAATGACTTACGCGTTCATCCAATGACACAAAACACCTATTGGATGCACAAGATTGGTTAAAAACCCTAATTGGACAAGAATTAGCCTAGGGAGGACGAAAATGACCTAATTGTTCATCCAATGACACAAAAACACCTGTCGGATGCACAAGATTGGCCAGAAACCCTAATTGAACAAGATTAAGTGTAGGGACGACGAAAATGACCTAAATGTTCTTCCAATGACACAAAACACCTATTAGATGGACAAGATTGCTTAAAAACCCTAATTGGACAAGATTAAGTTTAGGGAGGACGAAAATGACCTAAATGTTCATCCAATGACACAAAACACCTATTGGATGCACAAGATTGGTCAGAAACCCTAATTGGATAAGAATTAGCCTAAGGAGGACGAAAATGACCTAAATGTTCATCCAATGACACAAAACACCTATTGGATGCACAAGATTGGTTAAAAACCCTAATTGGACAAGATTAAGTTTAGGGAGGACGAAAATGACCTAAATGTTCATCCATTGACACAAAACACCTATTGGATGCACAAGATTGGTTAAAAACCCTAATTGGACAAGAATTAGCCTAGGGAGGACGAAAATGACCTAATTGTTCATCCAATGACACAAAAACACCTGTCGGATGCACAAGATTGGTCAGAGACCCTAATTGAACAAGATTAAGTGTAGGGAGGACGAAAATGACCTAAATGTTCATCCAATGACACAAAACACCTATTGGATGCACAAGATTGGTTAAAAACCCTAATTGGACAAGAATTATCATAGGGAGGACGAAAATGACCTAATTGTTCATCCAATGACACAAAAACACCAATTGGATGCACAAGATTGGTTAGAAACCCTAATTGGACAAGATAAAGTGTAGGGAGGACGAAAATGACCTAAGTGTTCATCCAATGACACAAAACACCTATTGGATGCACAAGATTGGTTAAAAACCCTAATTGGACAAGAATTAGCCTAGGGAGGATGAAAATGACCTAATTGTTCATCCAATGACACAAAAACACCTCTCGGATGCACAAGATTGGTTAGAAACCCTAATTGAACAAGATTAAGTGTAGGGAGGACGAAAATGACCTAAATGTTCATCCAATGACACAAAACACCTACTGGATGGACAAGATTGGTTAAAAACCCTAATTGGATAAGAATTAGCCTAAGGAGGACGAAAATGACCTAAATGTTCATCCAATGACACAAAACACCTATTGGATGCACAAGATTGGTTAAAAACCCTAATTGGACAAGATTAAGTTTAGGGAGGACGAAAATGACCTAAATGTTCATCCAATGACACAAAACACCTATTGGATGCACAAGATTGGTTAAAAACCCTAATTGGACAAGATTAAGTTTAGGGAGGACGAAAATGACCTAAATGTTCATCCAATGACACAAAACATCTATTGGATCCACAAGATTGGTTAAAAACCCTAATTGGATAAGACTTAGACTAAGGAGGACAAAAATGACCTAAATGTTCATCCAATGACACAAAACACCTATTGGATGCACAAGATTGGTTAAAAACCCTAATTGGAAAAGATAAAGTGTAGGGAGGACGAAAATGACCTAAAATGTTCATCCAATGACACAAAACACCTATTGGATGCACAAGATTGGTTAAAAACCCTAATTGGACAAGATTAAGTTTAGGGAGGACGAAAATGACCTAAATGTTCATCCAATGACACAAAACACCTATTGGATACACAAGATTGGTTAAAAACCCTAATTCGACAAGAATTAACCTAGGGAGGAAGAAAATGACCTAATTGTTCGTCCAAGACACAAAAACACCTATCGGATGCACAAGATTGGGTAGAAACCCTAATTGAACAAGATTAAATGCAGGGAGGACGAAAATGACCTAAATGTTCATCCAATGACACAAAACACCTATTGGATGCACAAGATTGGTTAAAAACCCCAATTGGATAAGAATTAGCCTAAGGAGGACGAAAATGACCTAAATGTTCATCCAATGACACAAAACACCTATTGGATGCACAAGATTGGTTAAAAACCCTAATTGGACAAGATTAAGTTTAGGGAGGACGAAAATGACCTAAATGTTCATCCAATGACACAAAACACCTATTGGATGAACAAGATTGGTTAAAAACCCTAATTGGACAAGATTAAGTGTAGGGAGGACGAAAATGACCTAAATGTTCATCCAATGACACAAAAACACCTATCGGATGCACAAGATTGATTAGAAACCCTAATTGAACAAGATTAAGTGTAGGGAGGACGAAAATGACCCAAATGTTCATCCAATGACACAAAACACCTATTGGATGCACAAGATTGGTTAAAAACCGTAATTGGATAAGATTAAGTTTAGGGAGGACGAAAATGACATAAATATTCATCCAATGACACAAAACATCTATTGGATGCACAAGATTGGTTAAAAACCCTAATTGGATAAGAATTAGACTAAGGAGGACGAAATTGACCTAAATGTTCATCCAATGACACAAAACACCTATTGGATGCACAAGATTGGTTAAAAACCCTAATTGGACAAGAATTATCATAGGGAGGACGAAAATGACCTAATTGTTCATCCAATGACACAAAAACACCAATTGGATGCAAAAGATTGGTTAGAAACCCTAATTGGAAAAGATAAAGTGTAGGGAGGACGAAAATGACCTAAAATGTTCATCCAATGACACAAAACACCTATTGGATGCACAAGATTGGTTAAAAACCCTAATTGGACAAGATTATGTTTAGGGAGGACGAAAATGACCTAAATGTTCATCCAATGACACAAAACATCTATTGGATGCACAAGATTGGTTAAAAACCCTAATTGGATAAGAATTAGACTAAGGAGGACGAAAATGACCTAAATGATCATCCAATGACACAAAACACCTATTGGATGCACAAGATTGGTTAAAAACCCTAATTGGACAAGAATTATCATAGGGAGGACGAAAATGACCTAATTGTTCATCCAATGACACAAAAACACCAATTGGATGCACAAGATTGGTTAGAAACCCTAATTGGACAAGATAAAGTGTAGGGAGGACGAAAATGAGCTAAGTGTTTATCCAATGACACAAAACACCTCTTGGATGCACAAGATTGGTTAAAAACCCTAATTGGACAAGAATTAGCCTAGGGAGCACGAAAATGACCTAATTGTTCATCCAATGACACAAAAACACCTATCGAATGCACAAGATTATTTAGAAACCCTAATTGAACAAGATTAAGTGTAGGGAGGACGAAAATAACCTAAATGTTCATCCAATGACACAAAACACCTATTGGATGCACAAGATTGGTTAAAAACCCTAATTGGATAAGAATTAGCCTAAGGAGGACGAAAATGACCTAAATGTTCATCCAATGACACAAAACACCTATTGGATGCACAAGATTGGTTAAAATCCCTAATTGGACAAGAATTATCATAGGGAGGACGAAAATGACCTAAATGTTCATCCAATGACACAAAACACCTATTGGATGCACAAGATTGGTTAAAAACCCTAATTGGACAAGATTAAGTTTAGGGAGGACGAAAATGACCTAAATATTCATCCAATGACACAAGACACCTATTGAATGAACAAGATTGGTTAAAAACCCTAATTGGACAAGATTAAGTGTAGGGAGGACGAAAATGACCTAAATGTTCATCCAATGACACAAAAACACCTATCGGATGCACAAGATTGATTAGAAACCCTAATTGAACAAGATTAAGTGTAGGGAGGACGAAAATGACCCAAATGTTCGTCCAATGAAACAAAACACCTATTGGATGCACAAGATTGGTTAAAAACCGTAATTGGATAAGATTAAGTTTAGGGAGGACGAAAATGACATAAATGTTCATCCAATGACACAAAACACCTACTGGATGCACAAGATTGGTTAAAAACCCTAATTGGACAAGAATTAGAATAAGGAGGACGAAAATGACCTAAATGTTCATCCAATGACACAAAACACCTATTGGATGCACAAGATTGGTTAAAAACCCTAATTGGACAAGAATTATCATAGGGAGGACGAAAATGACCTAATTGTTCATCCAATGACACAAAAACACCTATTGGATGCACAAGATTGGTTAAAAACCCTAATTGGACAAGATTATGTTTAGGGAGGACGAAAATGACCTAAATGTTCATCCAATGACACAAAACACCTATTGGATGCACAAGATTGGTTAAAAACCCTAATTGGACAAGATTAAGTTTAGGGAGGACGAAAATGACCTAAATGTTCATCCAATGACACAAAACATCTATTGGATGCACAAGATTGGTTAAAAACCCTAATTGGATAAGACTTAGACTAAGGAGGACGAAAATGACCTAAATGTTCATCCAATGACACAAAACACCTATTGGATGCACAAGATTGGTTAAAAACCCTAATTGGACAAGAATAATCATAGGGAGGACGAAAATGACCTAATTGTTCATCCAATGACACAAAAACACCAATTGGATGCACAAGATTGGTTAGAAACCCTAATTGGACAAGATAAAGTGTAGGGAGGACGAAAATGACCTAAGTGTTCATCCAATGACACAAAACACCTATTGGATGCACAAGATTGGTTAAAAACCCTAACTGGACAAGAATTAGCCTAGGGAGGACGAAAATGACCTAACTGTTCATCCAATGACACAAAAACACCTGTCGGATGCACAAGATTGGTTAGAAACCCTAATTGAACAAGATTAAGTGTAGGGAGGACGAAAATGACCTAAATGTTCATCCAATGACACAAAACACCTATTGGATGCACAAGATTGCTTAAAAACCCTAATTGGAAAAGATTAAGTTTAGGGAGGACGAAAATGACCTAAATGTTCATCCAATGACACAAAACACCTATTGGATGCACAACATTGGTTACAAACCCTAATTGGACAAGATTAAGTTTAGGGAGGACGAAAATGAACTAAATATTCATCCAATGACACAACACACCTATTGAATGAACAAGATTGGTTAAAAACCCTAATTGGACAAGATTAAGTGTAGGGAGGACGAAAATGACCTAAATGTTCATCCAATGACACAAAAACACCTATCGGATGCACAAGATTGGTAAGAAACCCTAATTGTACAAGATTAACTGTAGGGAGGACGAAAATGAGCTAAATGTTCATCCAATAACACAAAACACCTATTGGATGCACAAGATTGGTTAAAAACCCTAATTGCATAAGAATTAGCCTAAGGAGGACGAAAATGACCTAAATGTTCATCCAATGACACAAAACACCTATTGGATGCACAAGATTGGTTAAAAACCCTAATTGGATAAGAATTAGCCTAAGGAGGACGAAATGACCTAAATGTTCATCCAATGACACAAAACACCTATTGGATGCACAAGATTGGTTAAAAACCCTAATTGGACAAGAATTATCATAGGGAGGACTAAAATGACCTAATTGTTGATCCAATGACACAAAAACACCAATTGGATGCACAAGATTGGTTAAAAACCATAATTGGACAAGATAAAGTGTAGGGAGGACGAAAATGACCTAAATGTTCATCCAATGACACAAAACACCTATTGGATGCACAAGATTGGTCAAAAACCCTAATTGGACAAGAATTATCATAGAGAGGACGAAAATGACCTAATTGTTCATCCAATGACACAAAAACACCTATCGGATGCACAAGATTGGTTAGAAACCCTAATTGAACAAGAATTATCATAGAGAGGACGAAAATGACCTAATTGTTCATCCAATGACACAAAAACACCAATTGGATGCACAAGATTGGTTAAAAACCCTAATTGGAAAAGATTAAGTGTAGGGAGGACGAAAATGACCTAATTGTTGATCCAATGACACAAAAACACCAATTGGATGCACAAGATTGGTTAGAAACCCTAATTGGACAAGATAAAGTGTAGGGAGGACGAAAATGACCTAAGTGTTCATCCAATGACACAAAACACCTATTGGATGCACAAGATTGGTTAAAAACCCTAATTGACAAGAATTAGCCTAGGGAGGACGAAAATGACCTAATTTTTCATCCAATGACACCAAAACACCTATCGGATGCACAAGATTGGTTAGAAACCCTAATTGAACAAGATTAAGTGTAGGAAGGACGAAAATGACCTAAATGTTCATCCAATGACACAAAACACCTATTGGATGCACAAGATTGGTTAAAAACCCTAATTGGACAAGATTAAGTGTAGGGAGGACGAAAATGACCTAATTGTTGATCCAATGACACAAAAACACCAATTGGATGCACAAGATTGGTTAGAAACCCTAATTGGACAAGATAAAGTGTAGGGAGGACGAAAATGACCTAAGTGTTCATCCAATGACACAAAACACCTATTGGATGCACAAGATTGGTTAAAAACCCTAATTGGACAAGAATTAGCCTAGGGAGGACGAAAATGACCTAATTGTTCATCGAATGACACAAAAACACCTATCGGATGCACAAGATTGGTTAGAAACCCTAATTGAACAAGATTAAGTGTAGGGAGGACGAAAATGACCTAAATGTTCCTCCAATGACACAAAACACCTATTGGATGCACAAGATTGGTTAAAAACCCTAATTGGACAAGAATTATCATGGGGAGGACGAAAATGACCTAATTGTTCATCCAATGACACAAAAACACCAATTGGATGCACAAGATTGGTTAGAAACCCTAATTGGACAAGATAAAGTGTAGGGAGGACGAAAATGACCTAAGTGTTCATCCAATGACACAAAACACCTATTGGATGCACAAGATTGGTTAAAAACCCTAATTGGACAAGAATTAGCCTAGGGAGGAAGAAAATGACCTTATTGTTCATCCAATGACACAAAAACACCTATCGGATGCACAAGATTGGGTAGAAACCCTAATTGAACAAGATTAAGTGTAGGGAGGACGAAAATGACCTAAATGTTCATCCAATGACACAAAACACCTATTGGATGCACAAGATTGGTTAAAAACCCTAATTGGACAAGAATAAGCGTAGGGAGGACGAAAATGACCTAAATGTTCATCCAATGACACAAAACACCTATTGGATGCACAAGATTGGTTAAAAACCCTAATTGGACAAGATTAAGTTTAGGGAGGACGAAAATGACCTAAATGTTCATCCAATGACATAAAACACCTATTGGATGCACAAGATTGGTTAAAAACCCTAATTGGACAAGATTAAGTATAGGGAGGACGAAAATGACCTAAATGTTCATCCAATGACACAAAACACCTATTGGATGCACAAGATTGGTTAAAAACCCTAATTGGACAAGATTAAGTTTAGGGAGGACGAAAATGACCTAAATGTTCATCCATTGACACAAAACACCTATTGGATGCACAAGATTGGTTAAAAACCCTAATTGGACAAGAATTAGCCTAGGGAGGACGAAAATGACCTAATTGTTCATCCAATGACACAAAAACACCTGTCGGATGCACAAGATTGGTCAGAGACCCTAATTGAACAAGATTAAGTGTAGGGAGGACGAAAATGACCTAAATGTTCATCCAATGACACAAAACACCTATTGGATGCACAAGATTGGTTAAAAACCCTAATTGGATAAGAATTAGCCTAAGGAGGACGAAAATGACCTAAATGTTCATCCAATGACACAAAACACCTATTGGATGCACAAGATTGGTTAAAAACCCGAATTGGACAAGAATTATCATAGGGAAGACGAAAATGACCTAATTGTTCATCCAATGACACAAAAACACCAATTGGATGCACAAGATTGGTTAGAAACCCTAATTGGAAAAGATAAAGTGTAGGGAGGACGAAAATGACCTAAAATGTTCATCCAATGACACAAAACACCTATTGGATGCACAAGATTGGTTAAAAACCCTAATTGGACAAGATAAAGTTTAGGGAGGACGAAAATGACCTAAATGTTCATCCAATGACACAAAACACCTATTGGATGCACAAGATTGGTTAAAAACCCTAATTGGACAAGATTAAGTTTAGGGAGGACGAAAATGACCTAAATGTTCATCCAATGACACAAAACATCTATTGGATGCACAAGATTGGTTAAAAACCCTAATTGGATAACACTTAGACTAAGGAGGACGAAAATGACCTAAATGTTCATCCAATGACACAAAACACCTATTGGATGCACAAGATTGGTTAAAAACCCTAATTGGACAAGAATTATCATAGGGAGGACGAAAATGACCTAATTGTTCATCCAATGACACAAAAACACCAATTGGATGCACAAGATTGGTTAGAAACCCTAATTGGAAAAGATAAAGTGTAGGGAGGACGAAAATGACCTAAAATGTTCATCCGATGACACAAATCACCTATTGGATGCACAAGATTGGTTAAAAATCCTAATTTGACAAGATTAAGTTTAGGGAGGACGAAAATGACCTAAATGTTCATCCAATGACACAAAACATCTATTGGGTGCACAAGATTGGTTAAAAACCCTAATTGGATAAGAATTAGACTAAGGAGGACGAAAATGACCTAAATGTTCATCCAATGACACAAAACACCTATTGGATGCACAAGATTGGTTAAAAACCCTAATTGGACAAGAATTATCATAGGGAGGACGAAAATGACCTAATTGTTCATCCAATGACACAAAAACACCAATTGGATGCACAAGATTGGTTAGAAACCCTAATTGGAAAAGATAAAGTGTAGGGAGGACGAAAATGACCTAAAATGTTCATCCAATGACACAAAACACCTATTGGATGCACAAGATTGGTTAAAAACCCTAAATGGACAAGATTAAGTTTAGGGAGGACGAAAATGACCTAAATGTTCATCCAATGACACAAAACACCTATTGGATGCACAAGATTGGTTAAAAACCCTAATTGGACAAGATTAAGTTTAGGGAGGACGAAAATGACCTAAATGTTCATCCAATGACACAAAACATCTATTGGATGCACAAGATTGGTTAAAAACCCTAATTGGACAAGAATTAGACTAAGGAGGACGAAAATGACCTAAATGTTCATCCAATGACACAAAACACCTATTGGATGCACAAGATTGGTTAAAAACCCTAATTGGACAAGAATTATCATAGGGAGGACGAAAATGACCTAATTGTTCATCCAATGACACAAAAATACCAATTGGATGCACAAGATTGGTTAGAAACCCTAATTGGAAAAGATAAAGTGTAGGGACGACGAAAATGACCTAAAATGTTCATCCAATGACACAAAACACCTATTGGATGCACAAGATTGGTTAAAAACCCTAATTGGACAAGATTAAGTTTAGGGAGGACGAAAATGACCTAAATGTTCATCCAATGACACAAAACACCTATTGGATGCACAAGATTGGTTAAAAACAGTAATTGGATAAGATTAAGTTTAGGGAGGACGAAAATGACCTAAATATTCATCCAATGACACAACACACCTATTGAATGAACAAGATTGGTTAAAAACCCTAATTGGACAAGATTAAGTGTAGGGAGGACGAAAATGACCTAAATGTTCATCCAATGACACAAAAACACCTATCGGATGCACAAGATTGATTAGAAATCCTAATTGAACAAGATTAAGTGTAGGGAGGACGAAAATGACCCAAATGTTCATCCAATGACACAAAACACCTATTGGATGCACAAGATTGGTTAAAAACCGTAATTGGATAAGATTAAGTTTAGGGAGGACGAAAATGACATAAATATTCATCCAATGACACAAAACATCTATTGGATGCACAAGATTGGTTAAAAACCCTAATTGGATAAGAATTAGACTAAGGAGGACGAAATTGACCTAAATGTTCATCCAATGACACAAAACATCTATTGGATGCACAAGATTGGTTAAAAACCCTAATTGGACAAGAATTATCATAGGGAGGACGAAAATGACCTAATTGTTCATCCAATGACACAAAAACACCAATTGGATGCACACGATTGGTTAGAAACCCTAATTGGAAAAGATAAAGTGTAGGGAGGACGAAAATGACCTAAAATGTTCATCCAATGACACAAAACACCTACTGGATGCACAAGATTGGTTAAAAACCCTAATTGGACATGATTAAGTTTAGGGAGGACGAAAATGACCTAAATGTTCATCCAATAACACAAAACACCTATTGGATGCACAAGATTGGTTAAAAACCCTAATTGGACAAGAATTATCATAGGGAGGACGAAAATGACCTAATTGTTCATTCAATGACACAAAAACACCAATTGGATGCACAACATTGGTTAGAAACCCTAATTGTACAAGATAAAGTGTAGGGAGGACGAAAATGACCTAAGTGTTCATCTAATGACACATAACACCTGTTGGATGCACAAGATTGGTTAAAAACCCTAATTGGACAAGAATTAGCCTAGGGAGGACGAAAATGACCTAATTGTTCATCCAATGACACAAAAACACCTTTCGGATGCACAAGATTGGTTAGAAACCCTAATTGAACAAGATTAAGTGTAGGGAGGACGAAAATGACCTAAATGTTCATCGAATGACACAAAACACCTATTGGATGCACAAGATTGGTTAAAAACCCTAATTGCATAAGAATTAGCCTAAGGAGGACGAAAATGACCTAAATGTTCATCCAATGACACAAAACACCTATTGGATGCACAAGAT
>JBBPBS010001010.1:0-34000 GCA_037974835.1 Cicer judaicum
GTAAGGAGGACGAAAATGACATAAATATTCATCCAATGACACAAAAACACCTATTGGATGCACAAGATTGGTTAAAAACCCTAATTGGACAAGATTAAGTTTAGGGAGGACGAAAATGACCTAAATGTTCATCCAATGACACAAAACACCTGTTGGAAGTACAAGATTGGTTAGAAACCCAAATTGGACAAGAATTAGCCTAGGGAGAACGAAAATGACCTAAATGTTCATCCAATGACACAAAACACCTATTGGATGCACAAGATTGTTTAAAAACCCTAATTGGACAAGATTAAGTGTAAGGAGGACGAAAATGACATAAAATGTTCATCCAATGACACAAAACACCTATTGGATGCACAAGATTGTTGAAAAACCCTAATTGGACAAGAATTAGCCTAGGGAGGACGTATATGACCTAATTGTTCATCCAATGATACAAAAACACCTATTGGATGCACATGATTGGTTAGAAACCCTAGTTGGACAAGATTAAGTGTAGGGAGGACGAAAATGACCTAAATGTTCATCCAATGACACAAAACACCTATTGTATGCACAAGATTGGTTAAAAACCCTAATAGGACAAGATTAAGTGTAAAGAGGACGAAAATGACATAAATATTCATCCAATGACTCAAAAACACCTATTGGATGCACAAGATTGGTTAAAAACCCTAATTGGACAAGATTAAGTTTAGGGAGGACGAAAATGACCTAAATGTTCATCCAATGACACAAAACACCTGTTGGAAGTACAAGATTGGTTAGAAACCAAAATTGGACAAGAATTAGCCTAGGAAGAACGAAAATGACCTAAATGTTCATCCAATGACACAAAACACCTATTGGATGCACAAGATTGGTTAAAAACCCTAATTGGACAAGATTAAGTGTAAGGAGGACGAAAATGACATAAAATGTTCATCCAATGACACAAAACACCTATTGGATGCACAAGATTGTTGAAAAACCCTAATTGGACAAGAATTAGCCTAGGGAGGACGTAAATGACCTAATTGTTCATCCAATGATACAAAAACACCTATTGGATGCACAAAATTGGTTAGAAACCCTAATTGGACAAGATTAAGTGTAGGGAGGACGAAAATGACATAAATATTCATGCAATGACACAAAAACACCTATTGGATGCACAAGATTGGTTAAAAACCCTAATTGGACAAGAATTAGCCTAGGGAGGACGAAAATGACCTAATTGTTCATCCAATGACACAATAAAACCTATTGGATGCACAAGATTGGTTAAAAACCCTAATTGGACAAGATTAAGTGTAAGGAGGACGAAAATGACATAAAATGTTCATCCAATGACACAAAACACCTATTGGATGCACAAGATTGTTGAAAAACCCTAATTGGACAAGAATTAGCCTAGGGAGGACGTAAATGACCTAATTGTTCATCCAATGATACAAAAACACCTATTGGATGCACATGATTGGTTAGAAACCCTAGTTGGACAAGATTAAGTGTAGGGAGGACGAAAATGACCTAAATGTTCATCCAATGACACAAAACACCTATTGTATGCACAAGATTGGTTAAAAACCCTAATAGGACAAGATTAAGTGTAAAGAGGACGAAAATGACATAAATATTCATCCAATGACTCAAAAACACCTATTGGATGCACAAGATTGGTTAAAAACCCTAATTGGACAAGATTAAGTGTAAGGAGGACGAAAATGACATAAAATGTTCATCCAATGACACAAAACACCTATTGGATGCACAAGATTGTTGAAAAACCCTAATTGGACAAGAATTAGCCTAGGGAGGACGTATATGACCTAATTGTTCATCCAATGATACAAAAACACCTATTGGATGCACATGATTGGTTAGAAACCCTAGTTGGACAAGATTAAGTGTAGGGAGGACGAAAATGACCTAAATGTTCATCCAATGACACAAAACACCTGTTGGAAGTACAAGATTGGTTAGAAACCCAAATTGGACAAGAATTAGCCTAGGGAGAACGAAAATGACCTAAATGTTCATCCAATGACACAAAACACCTATTGGATGCACAAGATTGGTTAAAAACCCTAATTGGACAAGATTAAGTGTAAGGAGGACGAAAATGACATAAAATGTTCATCCAATGACACAAAACACCTATTGGATGCACAAGATTGTTGAAAAACCCTAATTGGACAAGATTAAGTTTAGGGAGGACGAAAATGACCTAAATGTTCATCCAATGACACAAAACACCTATTGGATGCACATGATTGGTTAGAAACCCTAGTTGGACAAGATTAAGTGTAGGGAGGACGAAAATGACCTAAATGTTCATCCAATGACACAAAACACCTATTGTATGCACAAGATTGGTTAAAAACCCTAATAGGACAAGATTAAGTGTAAAGAGGACGAAAATGACATAAATATTCATCCAATGACTCAAAAACACCTATTGGATGCACAAGATTGGTTAAAAACCCTAATTGGACAAGATTAAGTTTAGGGAGGACGAAAATGACCTAAATGTTCATCCAATGACACAAAACACCTGTTGGAAGTACAAGATTGGTTAGAAACCCAAATTGGACAAGAATTAGCCTAGGAAGAACGAAAATGACCTAAATGTTCATCCAATGACACAAAACACCTATTGGATGCACAAGATTGGTTAAAAACCCTAATTGGACAAGATTAAGTGTAAGGAGGACGAAAATGACATAAAATGTTCATCCAATGACACATGATTGGTTAGAAACCCTAATTGGACAAGATTAAGTTTAGGGAGGACGAAAATGACCTAAATGTTCATCCAATGACACAAAACACCTATTGGATGCACAAGATTGGTTACAAACCCTAATTGGACAAGATTAAGTGTAAGGAGGACGAAAATGACATAAATATTCATCCAATGACACAAAAACACCTATTGGATGCACAAGATTGGTTAAAAACCCTAATTGGACAAGAATTAGCCTAGGGAGGACGAAAATGATCTAAACGTTCATCCAATGACACAAAACACCTATTGGATGCACAAGATTGCTTAAAAACCCTAATTGGACAAGAATTAGCCTAGGGAGGACGAAAATGACCTAATTGTTCATCCAATGACACAATAAAACCTATTGGATGCACATGATTGGTTAGAAACCCTAATTGGACAAGATTAAGTTTAGGGAGGACGAAAATGACCTAAATGTTCATCCAATGACACAAAACACCTATTGGATGCACAAGATTGGTTAAAAACCCGAATAGGACAAGATTAAGTGTAAGGAGGACGAAAATGACATAAATATTCATCCAATGACACAAAAACACCTATTGGATGCACAAGATTGGTTAAAAACCCTAATTGGACAAGAATTAGCCTAGGGAGGACGAAAATGACCTAAAATGTTCATCCAATGACACAAAACACCTATTGGATGCACAAGATTGGTTAAAAACCCTAATTGGACAAGAATTAGCCTAGGGAGGACGAAAATGACCTAATTGTGCATCCAATGACACAAAAAAACCTATTGGATGCACATGATTGGTTAGAAACCCTAATTCGACAAGATTAAGTTTAGGGAGGACGAAAATGACCTAAATGTTCATCCAATGACACAAAACACCTATTGGATGCACAAGATTGGTTAAAAACCCTAATAGGACAAGATTAAGTGTAAGGAGGACGAAAATGACATAAATATTCATCCAATGACACAAAAACACCTATTGGATACACAAGATTGGTTAAAAACCCTAATTGGACAAGAATTAGCCTAGGGAGGACGAAAATGACCTAAAATGTTCATCCAATGACACAAAACACCTATTGGATGCACAAGATTGGTTAAAAACCCTAA
Organism: Cicer judaicum; assembly: GCA_037974835.1. Taxonomy (NCBI): domain Eukaryota; kingdom Viridiplantae; phylum Streptophyta; class Magnoliopsida; order Fabales; family Fabaceae; genus Cicer; species Cicer judaicum. The sequence continues at coordinate 3,849 of JBBPBS010001010.1, forward strand.
TTGGACAAGAATTAGCCTAGGGAGGACGAAAATGACCTAATTGTGCATCCAATGACACAAAAAAACCTATTGGATGCACATGATTGGTTAAAAACCCTAATTGGACAAGATTAAGTTTAGGGAGGACGAAAATGACCTAAATGTTCATCCAATGACACAAAACACCTATTGGATGCACAAGATTGGTTAAAAACCCGAATTGGACAAGATTAAGTGTAAGGAGGACGAAAATGACATAAATATTCATCCAATGACAGAAAAACACCTATTGGATGCACAAGATTGGTTAAAAACCCTAATTGGACAAGAATTAGCCTAGGGAGGACGAAAATGACCTAAACGTTCATCCAATGACACAAAACACCTATTGGATGCACAAGATTGCTTAAAAACCCTAATTGGACAAGAATTAGCCTAGGGAGGACGAAAATGACCTAAACGTTCATCCAATGACACAAAACACCTATTGGATGCACAAGATTGCTTAAAAACCCTAATTGGACAAGAATTAGCCTAGGGAGGACGAAAATGACCTAAATGTTCATCCAATGACACAAAAACACCTATTGGATGCACAAGATTGGTGAAAAACCCTAATTGGACAAGAATAAGCCTAGGGAGAACGAAAATGACCTAAATTTTCATCCATTGACACAAAACAACTATTGGATGCACAAGATTGGTTAAAAACCCTAATTGGACAAGATTAAGTGTAAGGAGGACGAAAATGACATAAATATTCATCCAATGACACAAAAACACCTATTGGATGCACAAGATTGGTTAAAAACCCTAATTGGACAAGAATTAGCCTAGGGAGGACGAAAATGACCTAAACGTTCATCCAATGACACAAAACACCTATTGGATGCACAAGATTGCTTAAAAACCCTAATTGGACAAGAATTAGCCTAGGGAGGACGAAAATGACCTAAATGTTCATCCAATGAAACAAAAACACCTATTGGATGCACAAGATTGGTGAAAAACCCTAATTGGACAAGATTAAGCCTAGGGAGAACGAAAATGACCTAAATTTTCATCCATTGACACAAAACAACTATTGGATGCACAAGATTGGTTAAAAACCCTAATTGGACAAGAATTAGCCTAGGGAGGACGAAAATGACCTAATTATTCATCCAATGATACAAAAACACCTATTGGATGCACAATATTGGTTAGAAACCCTAATTGGACAAGATTAAGTTTAGGGAGGAGGAAAATGACCTAAAATGTTCATCCAATGACACAAAACACCTATTGGATGCACAAGATTGGTTAAAAACCCTAATTGGACAAGAATTAGCCTAGGGAGGACGAAAATGACCTAATTGTGCATCCAATGACACAAAAAAACCTATTGGATGCACATGATTGGTTAGAAACCCTAATTGGACAAGATTAAGTTTAGGGAGGACGAAAATGACCTAAATGTTCATCCAATGACACAAAACACCTATTGGATGCACAAGATTGGTTAAAAACCCTAATTATACAAGATTAAGTGTAAGGAGGACGAAAATGACATAAATATTCATCCAATGACACAAAAACACCTATTGGATCCACAAGATTGGTTAAAAACCCTAATTGGACAAGAATTAGCCTAGGGAGGACGAAAATGACCTAAATGTTCATCCAATGACACAAAACACCTATTGGATGCACAAGATTGGTTAGTAACCCTAATTGGACAAGATTAAGTTTAGGGAGGACGAAAATGACCTAAATGTTCATCCAATGACACAAAACACCTATTGGATGCACAAGATTGGTTAAAAACCCTAATTAGACAAGAAATAGCCTAGGGAGGACGAAAATGACCTAATTGTTCATCCAATGATACAAAAACACCTATTGGATGCACAAAATTCGTTAGAAAACCTAATTGGACATGAATTAGCCTAGGGAGGACGAAAATGACCTAAAATGTTCATCCAATGACACAAAACACCTATTGGATGCACAAGATTGGTTAAAAACCCTAATTGGACAAGAATTAGCCTAGGGAGGACGAAAATGACCTAAATGTTCATCCAATGACACAAAAACACCTATTGGATGCACAAGATTGGTGAAAAACCCTAATTGGACAAGAATAAGCCTAGGGAGAACGAAAATGACCTAAATTTTCATCCATTGACACAAAACAACTATTGGATGCACAAGATTGGTTAAAAACCCTAATTGGACAAGAATTAGCCTAGGGAGGACGAAAATGACCTAAACGTTCATCCAATGACACAAAACACCTATTGGATGCACAAGATTGCTTAAAAACCCTAATTGGACAAGAATTAGCCTAGGGAGGACGAAAATGACCTAATTGTTCATCCAATGACACAATAAAACCTATTGGATGCACATGATTGGTTAGAAACCCTAATTGGACAAGATTAAGTTTAGGGAGGACGAAAATGACCTAAATGTTCATCCAATGACACAAAACACCTATTGGATGCACAAGATTGGTTAGAAACCCTAATTGGACAAGATTAAGTGTAAGGAGGACGACAATGACATAAATATTCATCCAATGACACAAAAACACCTATTGGATGCACAAGATTGGTTAAAAACCCTAATTGGACAAGAATTAGCCTAGGGAGGACGAAAATGATCTAAACGTTCATCCAATGACACAAAACACCTATTGGATGCACAAGATTGCTTAAAAACCCTAATTGGACAAGAATTAGCCTAGGGAGGACGAAAATGACCTAAATGTTCATCCAATGACACAAAAACACCTATTGGATGCACAAGATTGGTGAAAAACCCTAATTGGACAAGAATAAGCCAAGGGAGAACGAAAATGACCTAAATTTTCATCCATTGACACAAAACAACTATTGGATGCACAAGATTGGTTAAAAACTCTAATTGGACAAGAATTAGCCTAGGGAGAACGAAAATGACTTAATTATTCATCCAATTATACAAAAACACCTATTGGATGCACAATATTGGTTAGAAACCCTAATTGGACAAGATTAAGTTTAGGGAGGACGAAAATGACCTAAAATGTTCATCCAATGACACAAAACACCTATTGGATGCACAAGATTTGTTAAAAACCCTAATTGGACAAGTATTAGCCTAGGGAGGACGAAAATGACCTAATTGTGCATCCAATGACACAAAATAACCTATTGGATGCACATGATTGGTTAGAAACCCTAGTTGGACAAGATTAAGTTTAGGGAGGACGAAAATGACCTAAATGTTCATCCAATGACACAAAACAGCTATTGGATGCACAAGATTGGTTAAAAACCCGAATTGGACAAGATTAAGTGTAAGGAGGACGAAAATGACATAAATATTCATCCAATGACACAAAAACACCTATTGGATGCACAAGATTGGTTAAAAACCCTAATTGGACAAGATTAAGTTTAGGGAGGACGAAAATGACCAAAATGTTCATCCAATGACACAAAACACCTGTTGGAAGTACAAGATTGGTTAGAAACCCAAATTGGACAAGAATTAGCCTAGGGAGGACGAAAATGACCTAATTGTTCATCCAATGACACAAAAAAACCTATTGGATGCACATGATTGGTTAGAAACCCTAATTGGACAAGATTAAGTTTAGGGAGGACGAAAATGACCTAAATGTTCATCCAATGACACAAAACACCTATTGGATGCACAAGATTGGTTAAAAACCCGAATTGGACAAGATTAAGTGTAAGGAGGACGAAAATGACATAAATATTCATCCAATGACAGAAAAACCCCTATTGGATGCACAAGATTGGTTAAAAACCCTAATTGGACAAGATTAAGTTTAGGGAGGACGAAAATGACCTAAATGTTCATCCAATGACACAAAACACCTATTGGATGCACAAGATTGGTTAAAAACCCTAATTGGACAAGATTAAGTGTAAGGAGGACGAAAATGACATAAAATGTTCATCCAATGACACAAAACACCTATTGGATGCACAAGATTGTTTAAAAACCCTAATTGGACAAGAATTAGCCTAGGGAGGACGTAAATGACCTAATTGTTCATCCAATGATACAAAAACACCTATTGGATGCACAAAATTGGTTAGAAACCCTAATTGGACAAGATTAAGTGTAGGGAGGACGAAAATGACATAAATATTCATCCAATGACACAAAAACACCTATTGGATGCACAAGATTGGTTAAAAACCCTAATTGGACAAGAATTAGCCTAGGTAGGACGAAAATGACGTAAATGTTCATCCAATGACACAAAACACCTATTGGATGCACAAGATTGGTTAAAAACCCTAATTGGACAAGAATTAGCCTAGGTTGGACGAAAATGACGTAAATGTTCATCCAATGACACAAAACACCTATTGGATGCACAAGATTGGTTACAAACCCTAAGTGGACAAGATTAAGTGTAAGGAGGACGAAAATGACATAAATATTCTTCCAATGACACAAAAACACCTATTGGATGCAAAAGATTGGTTAAAAACCCTAATTGGACAAGAATTAGCCTAGGGAGGACGAAAATGACCTAATTGTTCATCAAATGATACAAAAACACCTATTGGAAGTACAAGATTGGTTAGAAACCCTAATTGGACAAGAATTAGCCTAGGGAAGACGAAAATGACCTAAATGTTCATCCAATGACACAAAAACACCTATTGGATGCACAAGATTGGTTAAAAACCCTAATTGGACAAGAATAAGCCTAGGGAGAACGAAAATGACCTAAATTTTCATCCATTGACATAAAACACCTATTGGATGCACAAGATTTGTTAAAAACCCTAATTGGACAAGAATTAGCCTAGGGAGGACGAAAATGACCTAATTGTTCATCCAATGATACAAAAACAACTATTGGATGCACAATATTGCTTAGAAACCCTAGTTGGACAAGATTAAGTTTATGGAGGACGAAAATGACCTAAATGTTCATCCATTGACACAAAACACCTATTGGATGCACAAGATTGGTTAAAAACCCTAATTGGACAAGAATTAGCCTAGGGAGGACGAAAATGACCTAATTGTGCATCCAATGACACAAAAAAACCTATTGGATGCACATGATTGGTTAGAAACCCTAGTTGGACAAGATTAAGTTTAGGGAGGACGAAAATGACCTAAATGTTCATCCAATGACACAAAACACCTATTGGATGCACAAGATTGGTTAAAAACCCTAATAGGACAAGATTAAGTGTAAGGAGGACGAAAATGACATAAATATTCATCCAATGACACAAAAACACCTATTGGATGCACAAGATTGGTTAAAAACCCTAATTGGACAAGATTAAGTTTAGGGAGGACGAAAATGACCTAAATGTTCATCCAATGACACAAAACACCTGTTGGAAGTACAAGATTGGTTAGAAACCTTAATTGGACAAGAATTAGCCTAGGGAGAACGAAAATGACCTAAATGTTCATCCAATGACACAAAACACCTATTGGATGCACAAGATTGGTTAAAAACCCTAATTGGACAAGAATTAGCCTACGGAGGACGAAAATGACCTAAACGTTCATCCAATGACACAAACACCTATTGGATGCACAAGATTGCTTAAAAACCCTAATTGGACAAGAATTAGCCTAGGGAGGACGAAAATGACCTAAATGTTCATCCAATGACACAAAAACACCTATTGGATGCACAAGATTGGTGAAAAACCCTAATTGGACAAGAATAAGCCTAGGGAGAACGAAAATGACCTAAATTTTCATCCATTGACACAAAACACCTATTGGATGCACAACATTGGTTAAAAACCCTAATTGGACAAGATTAAGTGTAAGGAGGACGAAAATGACATAAATATTCATCCAATGACACAAAAACACCTATTGGATGCACAAGATTGGTTAAAAACCCTAATTGGACATGAATTAGCCTAGGGAGGACGAAAATGACCTAAACGTTCATCCAATGACACAAAACACCTATTGGATGCACAAGATTGCTTAAAAACCCTAATTGGACAAGAATTAGCCTAGGGAGGACGAAAATGACCTAAATGTTCATCCAATGAAACAAAAACACCTATTGGATGCACAAGATTGGTGAAAAACCCTAATTGGACAAGATTAAGCCTAGGGAGAACGAAAATGACCTAAATTTTCATCCATTGACACAAAACAACTATTGGATGCACAAGATTGGTTAAAAACCCTAATTGGACAAGAATTAGCCTAGGGAGGACGAAAATGACCTAATTATTCATCCAATGATACAAAAACACCTATTGGATGCACAATATTGGTTAGAAACCCTAATTGGACAAGATTAAGTTTAGGGAGGAGGAAAATGACCTAAAATGTTCATCCAATGACACAAAACACCTATTGGATGCACAAGATTGGTTAAAAACCCTAATTGGACAAGAATTAGCCTAGGGAGGACGAAAATGACCTAATTGTGCATCCAATGACACATAAAAACCTATTGGATGCACATGATTGGTTAGAAACCCTAGTTGGACAAGATTAAGTTTAGGGAGGACGAAAATGACCTAAATGTTCATCCAATGACACAAAACACCTATTGGATGCACAAGATTGGTTAAAAACCCTAATAGGACAAGATTAAGTGTAAGGAGGACGAAAATGACATAAATATTCATCCAATGACACAAAAACACCTATTGGATGCACAAGATTGGTTAAAAACCCTAATTGGACAAGATTAAGTTTATGGAGGACGAAAATGACCTAAATGTTCATCCATTGACACAAAACACCTATTGGATGCACAAGATTGGTTAAAAACCCTAATTGGACAAGAATTAGCCTAGGGAGGACGAAAATGACCTAATTGTGCATCCAATGACACAAAAACACCTATTGGATGCACAAGATTGGTTAAAAACCCTAATTGGACAAGAATAAGCCTAGGGAGAACGAAAATGACCTAAATTTTCATCCATTGACATAAAACACCTATTGGATGCACAAGATTTGTTAAAAACCCTAATTGGACAAGAATTAGCCTAGGGAGGACGAAAATGACCTAATTGTTCATCCAATGATACAAAAACAACTATTGGATGCACAATATTGCTTAGAAACCCTAATTGGACAAGATTAAGTTTATGGAGGACGAAAATGACCTAAATGTTCATCCATTGACACAAAACACCTATTGGATGCACAAGATTGGTTAAAAACCCTAATTGGACAAGAATTAGCCTAGGGAGGACGAAAATGACCTAATTGTGCATCCAATGACACAAAAACACCTATTGGATGCACATGATTGGTTAGAAACCCTAGTTGGACAAGATTAAGTTTAGGGAGGACGAAAATGACCTAAATGTTCATCCAATGACACAAAACACCTATTGGATGCACAAGATTGGTTAAAAACCCTAATAGGACAAGATTAAGTGTAAGGAGGACGAAAATGACATAAATATTCATCCAATGACACAAAAACACCTATTGGATGCACAAGATTGGTTAAAAACCCTAATTGGAGAAGATTAAGTTTAGGGAGGACGAAAATGACCAAAATGTTCATCCAATGACACAAAACACCTGTTGGAAGTACAAGATTGGTTAGAAACCCAAATTGGACAAGAATTAGCCTAGGGAGGACGAAAATGACCTAATTGTTCATCCAATGACACAAAAAAACCTATTGGATGCACATGATTGGTTAGAAACCCTAATTGGACAAGATTAAGTTTAGGGAGGACGAAAATGACCTAAATGTTCATCCAATGACACAAAACACCTATTGGATGCACAAGATTGGTTAAAAACCCGAATTGGACAAGATTAAGTGTAAGGAGGACGAAAATGACATAAATATTCATCCAATGACAGAAAAACCCCTATTGGATGCACAAGATTGGTTAAAAACCCTAATTGGACAAGATTAAGTTTAGGGAGGACGAAAATGACCTAAATGTTCATCCAATGACACAAAACACCTATTGGATGCACAAGATTGGTTAAAAACCCTAATTGGACAAGATTAAGTGTAAGGAGGACGAAAATGACATAAAATGTTCATCCAATGACACAAAACACCTATTGGATGCACAAGATTGTTTAAAAACCCTAATTGGACAAGAATTAGCCTAGGGAGGACGTAAATGACCTAATTGTTCATCCAATGATACAAAAACACCTATTGGATGCACAAAATTGGTTAGAAACCCTAATTGGACAAGATTAAGTGTAGGGAGGACGAAAATGACATAAATATTCATGCAATGACACAAAAACACCTATTGGATGCACAAGATTGGTTAAAAACCCTAATTGGACAAGATTAAGTGTAAGGAGGACGAAAATGACATAAATATTCATCCAATGACACAAAAACACCTATTGGATGCACAAGATTGGTTAAAAACCCTAATTGGACAAGAATTAGCCTAGGGAGGACGAAAATGACCTAAACGTTCATCCAATGACACAAAACACCTATTGGATGCACAAGATTGGTTAAAAACCCTAATTGGACAAGAATTAGCCTAGGTTGGACGAAAATGACGTAAATGTTCACCCAATGACACAAAACACCTATTGGATGCACAAGATTGCTTAAAAACCCTAATTGGACAAGAATTAGCCTAAGGAGGACGAAAATGACCTAATTGTTCATCCAATGACACAATAAAACCTATTGGATGCACATGATTGGTTAGAAACCCTAATTGGACAAGATTAAGTTTAGGGAGGACGAAAACGACCTAAATGTTCATCCAATGACACAAAACTCCTATTGGATGCACAAGATTGGTTACAAACCCTAATTGGACAAGATTAAGTGTAAGGAGGACGAAAATGACATAAATATTCATCCAATGACACAAAAACACCTATTGGATGCACAAGATTGGTTAAAAACCCTAATTGGACAAGAATTAGCCTAGGGAGGACGAAAATGACCTAAACGTTCATCCAATGACACAAAACACCTATTGGATGCACAAGATTGGTTAAAAACCCTAATTGGACAAGAATTAGCCTAGGTTGGACGAAAATGACGTAAATGTTCACCCCATGACACAAAACACCTATTGGATGCACAAGATTGCTTAAAAACCCTAATTGGACAAGAATTAGCCTAAGGAGGACGAAAATGACCTAATTGTTCATCCAATGACACAATAAAACCTATTGGATGCACATGATTGGTTAGAAACCCTAATTGGACAAGATTAAGTTTAGGGAGGACGAAAATGACCTAAATGTTCATCCAATGACACAAAACACCTATTGGATGCACAAGATTGGTTACAAACCCTAATTGGACAAGATTAAGTGTAAGGAGGACGAAAATGACATAAATATTCATCCAATGACACAAAAACACCAATTGGAGGCACAAGATTGGTTAAAAACCCTAATTGGACAAGATTAAGTGTAAGGAGGACGAAAATGACATAAAATGTTCATCCAATGACACAAAACACCTATTGGATGCACAAGATTGTTGAAAAACCCTAATTGGACAAGAATTAGCCTAGGGAGGACGTAAATGACCTAATTGTTCATCCAATGATACAAAAACACCTATTGGATGCACAAAATTGGTTAGAAACCCTAATTGGACAAGATTAAGTGTAGGGAGGACGAAAATGACATAAATATTCATGCAATGACACAAAAACACCTATTGGATGCACAAGATTGGTTAAAAACCCTAATTGGACAAGAATTAGCCTAGGGAGGACGAAAATGACCTAATTGTTCATCCAATGACACAATAACACCTATTGGATGCACATGATTGGTTAGAAACCCTAATTGGACAAGATTAAGTTTAGGGAGGACGAAAATGACCTAAATGTTCATCCAATGACACAAAACACCTATTGGATGCACAAGATTGGTTACAAACCCTAATTGGACAAGATTAAGTGTAAGGAGGACGAAAATGACATAAATATTCATCCAATGACACAAAAACACCTATTGGATGCACAAGATTGTTTAAAAACCCTAATTGGACAAGAATTAGCCTAGGGAGGACGAAAATGACCTAAAGGTTCATCCAATGACACAAAACACCTATTGGATGCACAAGATTGCTTAAAAACCCTAATTGGACAAGAATTAGCCTAGGGAGGACGAAAATGACCTAAATGTTCATCCAATGACACAAAAACACCTATTGGATGCACAAGATTGGTGAAAAACCCTAATTGGACAAGAATAAGCCTAGGGAGAACGAAAATGACCTAAATTTTCATCCATTGACACAAAACAACTATTGGATGCACAAGATTGGTTAAAAACCCTAATTGGACAAGAATTAGCCTAGGGAGGACGAAAATGACCTAATTATTCATCCAATGATACAAAAACACCTATTGGATGCACAATATTGGTTAGAAACCCTAATTGGACAAGATTAAGTTTAGGGAGGACGAAAATGACGTAAAATGTTCATCCAATGACACAAAACACCTATTGGATGCACAAGATTGGTTAAAAACCCTAATTGGACAAGAATTAGCCTAGGGAGGACGAAAATGACCTAAATGTTCATCCAATGACACAAAAACACCTATTGGATGCACAAGATTGGTGAAAAACCCTAATTGGACAAGAATAAGCCTAGGGAGAACGAAAATGACCTAAAATGTTCATCCAATGACACAAAACACCTATTGGATGCACAAGATTGGTTAAAAACCCTAATTAGACAAGAAATAGCCTAGGGAGGACGAAAATGACCTAATTGTTCATCCAATGATACAAAAACACCTATTGGATGCACAAAATTCGTTAGAAACCCTAATTGGACAAGAATTAGCCTAGGGAGGACGAAAATGACCTAAAATGTTCATCCAATGACACAAAACACCTATTGGATGCACAAGATTGGTTAAAAACCCTAATTAGACAAGAATTAGCCTAGGGAGGACGAAAATGACCTAAATGTTCATCCAATGACACAAAAACACCTATTGGATGCACAAGATTGGTGAAAAACCCTAATTGGACAAGAATAAGCCTAGGGAGAACGAAAATGACCTAAATTTTCATCCATTGACACAAAACAACTATTGGATGCACAAGATTGGTTAAAAACCCTAATTGGACAAGAATTAGCCTAGGGAGGACGAAAATGACCTAATTGTTCATCCAATGATACAAAAACAACTTTTGGATGCACAATATTGCTTAGAAACCCTAATTGGACAAGATTAAGTTGATGGAGGACGAAAATGACCTAAATGTTCATCCAATGACACAAAACACCTATTGGATGCACAAGATTGGTTAAAAACCCTAATTGGACAAGAATTAGCCTAGGGAGGACGAAAATGACCTAAACGTTCATCCAATGACACAAACACCTATTGGATGCACAAGATTGGTTACAAACCCTAATTGGACAAGAATTAGCCTAGGGAGGACGAAAATGACCTAAATGTTCATCCAATGACACAAAAACACCTATTGGATGCACAAGATTGGTGAAAAACCCTAATTGGACAAGAATAAGCCTAGGGAGAACGAAAATGACCTAAATTTTCATCCATTGACACAAAACACCTATTGGATGCACATGATTGGTTAGAAATCCTAATTGGACAAGAATTAGCCTATGGAGGACGAAAATGACCTAATTGTTCATCCAATGACACAAAAAAACCTATTGGATGCACATGATTGGTTAGAAACCCTAATTGGACAAGATTAAGTTTAGGGAGGACGAAAATGACCTAAATGTTAATCCAATGACACAAAACACCTATTGGATGCACAAGATTGGTTAAAAACCCTAATTGGACAAGATTAAGTTTAGGGAGGACGAAAATGACCTAAATGTTCATCCAATGACACAAAACACCAATTGGATGCACAAGATTGGTTAAAAACCCTAATTGGACATGATTAAGTTTAGGGAGGACGAAAATGACCTAAATGTTCATCCAATGACACAAAACACCTGTTGGAAGTACAAGATTGGTTAGAAACCCTAATTGGACAAGAATTAGCCTAGGGAGAACGAAAATGACCTAATTGTTCATCCAATGACACAATAAAACCTATTGGATGCACATGATTGGTTAGAAACCCTAATTGGACAAGATTAAGTTTAGGGAGGACGAAAATGACCTAAATGTTCATCCAATGACACAAAACACCTATTGGATGCACAAGATTAGTTAAAAACCCTAATTGGACAAGATTAAGTGTAAGGAGGACGAAAATGACATAAAATGTTCATCCAATGACACAAAACACCTATTGGATGCACAAGATTGTTTAAAAACCCTAATTGGACAAGAATTAGCCTAGGGAGGACGTAAATGACCTAATTGTTCATCCAATGATACAAAAACACCTATTGGATGCACAAAATTGGTTAGAAACCCTAATTGGAGAAGATTAAGTGTAGGGAGGACGAAAATGACATAAATATTCATGCAATGACACAAAAACACCTATTGGATGCACAAGATTGGTTACAAACCCTAATTGGACAAGATTAAGTGTAAGGAGGACGAAAATGACATAAATATTCATCCAATGACACAAAAACACCTATTGGATGCACAAGATTGGTTAAAAACCCTAATTGGACAAGAATTAGCCTAGGGAGGACGAAAATGACCTAAACGTTCATCCAATGACACAAAACACCTATTGGATGCACAAGATTGCTTAAAAACCCTAATTGGACAAGAATTAGCCTAGGGAGGACGAAAATGACCTAAATGTTAATCCAATGACACAAAACACCTATTGGATGCACAAGATTGGTTAAAAACCTTAATTGGACAATATTAAGTTTATGGAGGACGAAAATGACCTAAATGTTCATCCATTGACACAAAACACCTATTGGATGCACAAGATTGGTTAAAAACCCTAATTGGACAAGAATTAGCCTAGGGAGGACGAAAATGACCTAATTGTGCATCCAATGACACATAAAAACCTATTGGATGTACATGATTGGTTAGAAACCCTAGTTGGACAAGATTAAGTTTAGGGAGGACGAAAATGACCTAAATGTTCATCCAATGACACAAAACACCTATTGGATGCACAAGATTGGTTAAAAACCCTAATAGGACAAGATTAAGAGTAAGGAGGACGAAAATGACATAAATATTCATCCAATGACACAAAAACACCTATTGGATGCACAAGATTGGTTAAAAACCCTAATTGGACAAGATTAAGTTTAGGGAGGACGAAAATGACCTAAATGTTCATCCAATGACACAAAACACCTGTTGGAAGTACAAGATTGGTTAGAAAACCAAATTGGACAAGAATTAGCCTAGGGAGAACGAAAATGACCTAAATGTTCATCCAATGACACAAAACACCTATTGGATGCACAAGATTGGTTAAAAACCCTAATTGGACAAGATTAAGTGTAAGGAGGACGAAAATGACATAAAATGTTCATCCAATGACACAAAACACCTATTGGATGCACAAGATTGGTGAAAAACCCTAATTGGACAAGAATTAGCCTAGGGAGGACGTATATGACCTAATTGTTCATCCAATGATACAAAAACACCTATTGGATGCACATGATTGGTTAGAAACCCTAGTTGGACAAGATTAAGTGTAGGGAGGACGAAAATGACCTAAATGTTCATCCAATGACACAAAACACCTATTGTATGCACAAGATTGGTTAAAAACCCTAATAGGACAAGATTAAGTGTAAAGAGGACGAAAATGACATAAATATTCATCCAATGACTCAAAAACACCTATTGGATGCACAAGATTGGTTAAAAACCCTAATTGGACAAGATTAAGTGTAAGGAGGACGAAAATGACATAAAATGTTCATCCAATGACACAAAACACCTATTGGATGCACAAGATTGTTGAAAAACCCTAATTGGACAAGAATTAGCCTAGGGAGGACGTATATGACCTAATTGTTCATCCAATGATACAAAAACACCTATTGGATGCACATGATTGGTTAGAAACCCTAGTTGGACAAGATTAAGTGTAGGGAGGACGAAAATGACCTAAATGTTCATCCAATGACACAAAACACCTATTGTATGCACAAGATTGGTTAAAAACCCTAATAGGACAAGATTAAGTGTAAAGAGGACGAAAATGACATAAATATTCATCCAATGACTCAAAAACACCTATTGGATGCACAAGATTGGTTAAAAACCCTAATTGGACAAGAATTAGCCTAGGGAGGACGAAAATGACCTAATTGTGCATCCAATGACACAAAAAAACCTATTGGATGCACATGATTGGTTAGAAACCCTAGTTGGACAAGATTAAGTGTAGGGAGGACGAAAATGACCTAAATGTTCATCCAATGACACAAAACACCTATTGTATGCACAAGATTGGTTAAAAACCCTAATAGGACAAGATTAAGTGTAAAGAGGACGAAAATGACATAAATATTCATCCAATGACTCAAAAACAACTATTGGATGCACAAGATTGGTTAAAAACCCTAATTGGACAAGATTAAGTTTAGGGAGGACGAAAATGACCTAAATGTTCATCCAATGACACAAAACACCTGTTGGAAGTACAAGATTGGTTAGAAACCCAAATTGGACAAGAATTAGCCTAGGAAGAACGAAAATGACCTAAATGTTCATCCAATGACACAAAACACCTATTGGATGCACAAGATTGGTTAAAAACCCTAATTGGACAAGATTAAGTGTAAGGAGGACGAAAATGACATAAAATGTTCATCCAATGACACAAAACACCTATTGGAAGTACAAGATTGGTTAAAAACCCTAATTGGACAAGAATTAGCCTAGGTTGGACGAAAATGACGTAAATGTTCATCCAATGACACAAAACACCTATTGGATGCACAAGATTGGTTACAAACCCTAATTGGACAAGATTAAGTGTAAGGAGGACGAAAATGACATAAATATTCATCCAATGACACAAAAACACCTATTGGATGCAAAAGATTGGTTAAAAACCCTAATTGGACAAGAATTAGCCTAGGGAGGACGAAAATGACCTAATTGTTCATCAAATGATACAATAAAACCTATTGGATGCACATGATTGGTTAGAAACCCTAATTGGACAAGATTAAGTTTAGGGAGGACGAAAATGACATAAATATTCATCCAATGACACAAAAACACCTATTGGATGCACAAGATTGGTTAAAAACCCTAATTGGACAAGAATTAGCCTAGGGAGGACGAAAATGACCTAAACGTTCATCCAATGACACAAAACACCTATTGGATGCACAAGATTGCTTAAAAACCCTAATTGGACAAGAATTAGCCTACGGAGGACGAAAATGACCTAAATGTTAATCCAATGACACAAAACACCTATTGGATGCACAAGATTGGTTAAAAACCCTAATTGGACAATATTAAGTTTATGGAGGACGAAAATGACCTAAATGTTCATCCATTGACACAAAACACCTATTGGATGCACAAGATTGGTTAAAAACCCTAATTGGACAAGAATTAGCCTAGGGAGGACGAAAATGACCTAATTGTGCATCCAATGACACATAAAAACCTATTGGATGTACATGATTGGTTAGAAACCCTAGTTGGACAAGATTAAGTTTAGGGAGGACGAAAATGACCTAAATGTTCATCCAATGACACAAAACACCTATTGGATGCACAAGATTGGTTAAAAACCCTAATAGGACAAGATTAAGTGTAAGGAGGACGAAAATGACATAAATATTCATCCAATGACACAAAAACACCTATTGGATGCACAAGATTGGTTAAAAACCCTAATTGGACAATATTAAGTTTATGGAGGACGAAAATGACCTAAATGTTCATCCATTGACACAAAACACCTATTGGATGCACAAGATTGGTTAAAAACCCTAATTGGACAAGAATTAGCCTAGGGAGGACGAAAATGACCTAAATGTTCATCCAATGACACAAAAACACCTATTGGATGCACAAGATTGGTGAAAAACCCTAATTGGACAAGAATAAGCCTAGGGAGAACGAAAATGACCTAAATTTTCATCCATTGACACAAAACATCTATTGGATGCACAAGATTGGTTAAAAACCCTAATTGGACATGAATTAGCCTAGGGAGGACGAAAATGACCTAATTGTGCATCCAATGACACAAAAAAACCTATTGGATGCACATGATTGGTTAGAAACCCTAATTGGACAAGATTAAGTTTAGGGAGGACGAAAATGACCTAAATATTCATCCAATGACACAAAACACCTATTGGATGCACAAGATTGGTTACAAACCCTAATTGGACAAGAATAAGCCTAGGGAGAACGAAAATGACCTAAATTTTCATCCATTGACACAAAACACCTATTGGATGCACAAGATTGGTTAAAAACCCTAATTGGACAAGAATTAGCCTAGGGAGGACGAAAATGACCTAAAATGTTCATCCAATGACACAAAACACCTATTGGATGCACAAGATTGGTTAAAAACCCTAATTGGACAAGAATTAGCCTAGGGAGGACGAAAATGACCTAATTGTGCATCCAATGACACAAAAAAACCTATTGGATGCACATGATTGGTTAGAAACCCTAATTGGACAAGATTAAGTTTAGGGAGGACGAAAATGACCTAAATGTTCATCCAATGACACAAAACACCTATTGGATGCACAAGATTGGTTAAAAACCCGAATTGGACAAGATTAAGTGTAAGGAGGACGAAAATGACATAAATATTCATCCAATGACAGAAAAACACCTATTGGATGCACAAGATTGGTTACAAACCCTAATTGGACAAGATTAAGTGTAAGGAGGACGAAAATGACATAAATATTCATCCAATGACACAAAAACACCTATTGGATGCACAAGATTGGTTAAAAACCCTAATTGGACAAGAATTAGCCTAGGGAGGACGAAAATGACCTAAACGTTCATCCAATGACACAAAACACCTATTGGATGCACAAGATTGGTTAAAAACCCTAATTGGACAAGAATTAGCCTAGGTTGGACGAAAATGACGTAAATGTTCACCCAATGACACAAAACACCTATTGGATACACAAGATTGCTTAAAAACCCTAATTGGACAAGAATTAGCCTAAGGAGGACGAAAATGACCTAATTGTTCATCCAATGACACAATAAAACCTATTGGATGCACATGATTGGTTAGAAACCCTAATTGGAAAAGATTAAGTTTAGGGAGGACGAAAATGACCTAAATGTTCATCCAATGACACAAAACACCTATTGGATGCACAAGATTGGTTACAAACCCTAATTGGACAAGATTAAGTGTAAGGAGGACGAAAATGACATAAATATTCATCCAATGACACAAAAACACCTATTGGATGCACAAGATTGGTTAAAAACCCTAATTGGACAAGAATTAGCCTAGGGAGGACGAAAATGACCTAAACGTTCATCCAATGACACAAAACACCTATTGGATGCACAAGATTGCTTAAAAACCCTAATTGGACAAGAATTAGCCTAGGGAGGACGAAAATGACCTAAATGTTCATCCAATGACACAAAAACACCTATTGGATGCACAAGATTGGTGAAAAACCCTAATTGGACAAGGATAAGCCTAGGGAGAACGAAAATGACCTAAATTTTCATCCATTGACACAAAACAACTATTGGATGCACAAGATTGGTTAAAAACCCTAATTGGACAAGAATTAGCCTAGGGAGGACGAAAATGACCTAATTATTCATCCAATGATACAAAAACACCTATTGGATGCACAATATTGGTTAGAAACCCTAATTGGACAAGATTAAGTTTAGGGAGGACGAAAATGACCTAAATGTTCATCCAATGACACAAAACACCTATTGGATGCACAAGATTGGTTAAAAACCCGAATTGGACAAGATTAAGTGTAAGGAGGACGAAAATGACATAAATATTCATCCAATGACACAAAAACACCTATTGGATGCACAAGATTGGTTAAAAACCCTAATTGGACAAGAATTAGCCTAGGGAGGACGAAAATGATCTAAACGTTCATCCAATGACACAAAACACCTATTGGATGCACAAGATTGCTTAAAAACCCTAATTGGACAAGAATTAGCCTAGGGAGGACGAAAATGACCTAAATGTTCATCCAATGACACAAAAACACCTATTGGATGCACAAGATTGGTGAAAAACCCTAATTGGACAAGAATAAGCCAAGGGAGAACGAAAATGACCTAAATTTTCATCCATTGACACAAAACAACTATTGGATGCACAAGATTGGTTAAAAACTCTAATTGGACAAGAATTAGCCTAGGGAGAACGAAAATGACTTAATTATTCATCCAATTATACAAAAACACCTATTGGATGCACAATATTGGTTAGAAACCCTAATTGGACAAGATTAAGTTTAGGGAGGACGAAAATGACCTAAAATGTTCATCCAATGACACAAAACACCTATTGGATGCACAAGATTGGTTAAAAATCCTAATTGGACAAGAATTAGCCTAGGGAGGACGAAAATGACCTAATTGTGCATCCAATGACACAAAAAAACCTATTGGATGCACATGATTGGTTAGAAGAAACCCTAATTGGACAAGATTAAGTTTTGGGAGGACGAAAATGACCTAAATGTTCATCCAATGACACAAAACACCTATTGGATGCACAAGATTGGTTAAAAACCCTAATTGGACAAGATTAAGTGTAAGGAGGACGAAAATGACATAAATATTCATCCAATGACACAAAAACACCTATTGGATGCACAAGATTGGTTAAAAACCCTAATTGGACAAGATTAAGTTTAGGGAGGACGAAAATGACCTAAATGTTCATCCAATGACACAAAACACCTGTTCGAAGTACAAGATTGGTTAGAAACCTTAATTGGACAAGAATTAGTCTAGGGAAGACGAAAATGACCTAAATGTTCATCCAATGACACAAAACACCTATTGGATGCACAAGATTGGTTAAAAACCCTAATTGGACCAGATTAAGTGTAAGGAGGACGAAAATGACATAAATATTCATCCAATGACACAAAAACACCTATTCAATGCACAAGATTGGTTAAAAACCCTAATTGGACAAGAATTAGCCTAGGGAGGACGAAAATGACATAAATATTCATCCAATGACACAAAAGCACCTATTGGATGCACAAGATTGGTTAAAAACCCTAATTGGACAAGAATAAGCCTAGGGAGAATGAAAATGACCTAAACTTTCATCCATTGACACAAAACATCTATTGGATGCACAAGATTGGTTAAAAACCCTAATTGGACAAGAATTAGCCTAGGGAGGACGAAAATGACCTAATTATTCATCCAATGATACAAAAACACCTATTGGATGCACAATATTGGTTAGAAACCCTAATTGGACAAGATTAAGTGTAAGGAGGACGAAAATGACATAAATATTCATCCAATGACACAAAAACACCTATTGGATGCACAAGATTGGTTAAAAACCCTAATTGGACAAGAATTAGCCTAGGGAGGACGAAAATGACCTAAACGTTCATCCAATGACACAAAACACCTATTGGATGCACAAGATTGCTTAAAAACCCTAATTGGACAAGAATTAGCCTAGGGAGGACGAAAATGACCTAAATGTTCATCCAATGACACAAAAACACCTATTGGATGCACAAGATTGGTGAAAAACCCTAATTGGACAAGAATAAGCCTAGGGAGAACGAAAATGACCTAAATTTTCATCCATTGACACAAAACAACTATTGGATGCACATGATTGGTTAGAAACCCTAATTGGACAAGATTAAGTTTAGGGAGGACGAAAATGACCTAAATGTTCATCCAATGACACAAAACACCTATTGGATGCACAAGATTGGTTAAAAACCCGAATTGGACAAGATTAAGTGTAAGGAGGACGAAAATGACATAAATATTCATCCAATGACAGAAAAACACCTATTGGATGCACAAGATTGGTTAAAAACCCTAATTGGACAAGATTAAGTTTAGGGAGGACGAAAATGACCTAAATGTTCATCCAATGATACAAAACACCTATTGGATGCACAAGATTGGTTAAAAACCCTAATTGGACAAGATTAAGTGTAAGGAGGACGAAAATGACATAAAATGTTCATCCAATGACACAAAACACCTATTGGATGCACAAGATTGTTTAAAAACCCTAATTGGACAAGAATTAGCCTAGGGAGGACGTAAATGACCTAATTGTTCATCCAATGATACAAAAACACCTATTGGATGCACAAAATTGGTTAGAAACCCTAATTGGACAAGATTAAGTGTAGGGAGGACGAAAATGACATAAATATTCATGCAATGACACAAAAACCCCTATTGGATGCACAAGATTGGTTACAAACCCTAATTGGACAAGATTAAGTGTAAGGAGGACGAAAATGACATAAATATTCATCCAATGACACAAAAACACCTATTGGATGCACAAGATTGGTTAAAAACCCTAATTGGACAAGAATTAGCCTAGGGAGGACGAAAATGACCTAAACGTTCATCCAATGACACAAAACACCTATTGGATGCACAAGATTGCTTAAAAACCCTAATTGGACAAGAATTAGCCTAAGGAGGACGAAAATGACCTAATTGTTCATCCAATGACACAATAAAACCTATTGGATGCACATGATTGGTTAGAAACCCTAATTGGACAAGATTAAGTTTAGGGAGGACGAAAATGACCTAAATGTTCATCCAATGACACAAAACACCTATTGGATGCACAAGATTGGTTACAAACCCTAATTGGACAAGATTAAGTGTAAGGAGGACGAAAATGACATAAATATTCATCCAATGACACAAAAACACCAATTGGAGGCACAAGATTGGTTAAAAACCCTAATTGGACAAGATTAAGTGTAAGGAGGACGAAAATGACATAAAATGTTCATCCAATGACACAAAACACCTATTGGATGCACAAGATTGTTGAAAAACCCTAATTGGACAAGAATTAGCCTAGGGAGGACGTAAATGACCTAATTGTTCATCCAATGATACAAAAACACCTATTGGATGCACAAAATTGGTTAGAAACCCTAATTGGACAAGATTAAGTGTAGGGAGGACGAAAATGACATAAATATTCATGCAATGACACAAAAACACCTATTGGATGCACAAGATTGGTTAAAAACCCTAATTGGACAAGATTAAGTTTAGGGAGGACGAAAATGACCTAAATGTTCATCCAATGACACAAAACACCTATTGGATGCACAAGATTGCTTAAAAACCCTAATTGGACAAGAATTAGCCTAGGGAGGACGAAAATGACCTAAATGTTCATCCAATGACACAAAAACACCTATTGGATGCACAAGATTGGTGAAAAACCCTAATTGGACAAGAATAAGCCTAGGGAGAACGAAAATAAACTAAATTTTCATCCATTGACACAACATCTATTGGATGCACAAGATTGGTTAAAAACCCTAATAGGACAAGAATTAGCCTAGGGAGGACGAAAATGACCTAATTGTGCATCCAATGACACAAAAAAACCTATTGGATGCACATGATTGGTTAGAAACCCTAATTGGACAAGATTAAGTTTAGGGAGGACGAAAATGACCTAAATTTTCATCCAATGACACAAAACAACTATTGGATGCACAAGATTGGTTAAAAACCCTAATTGGACAAGAATTAGCCTAGGGAGGACGAATATGACCTAATTATTCATCCAATGATACAAAAACACCTATTGGATGCACAATATTGGTTAGAAACCCTAATTGGACAAGATTAAGTTTAGGGAGGACGAAAATGACCTAAAATGTTCATCCAATGACACAAAACACCTATTGGATGCACAAGATTGGTTAAAAACCCTAATTGGACAAGTATTAGCCTAGGGAGGACGAAAATGACCTAATTGTGCATCCAATGACACAAAAAAACCTATTGGATGCACATGATGGGTTAGAAACCCTAATTGGACAAGATTAAGTTTAGGGAGGACGAAAATGACCTAAATGTTCATCCAATGACACAAAACACCTATTGGATGCACAAGATTGGTTAAAAACCCGAATTGGACAAGATTAAGTGTAAGGAGGACGAAAATGACATAAATATTCATCCAATGACAGAAAAACACCTATTGGATGCACAAGATTGGTTAAAAACCCTAATTGGACAAGATTAAGTTTAGGGAGGACGAAAATGACCTAAATGTTCATCCAATGACACAAAACACCTATTGGATGCACAAGATTAGTTAAAAACCCTAATTGGACAAGATTAAGTGTAAGGAGGACGAAAATGACATAAAATGTTCATCCAATGACACAAAACACCTATTGGATGCACAAGATTGTTTAAAAACCCTAATTGGACAAGAATTAGCCTAGGGAGGACGAAAATGACCTAATTGTGCATCCAATGACACAAAAAAACCTATTGGATGCACATGATTGGTTAGAAACCCTAATTGGACAAGATTAAGTTTAAGGAGGACGAAAATGACATAAATATTCATCCAATGACAGAAAAACACCTATTGGATGCACAAGATTGGTTAAAAACCCTAATTGGACAAGATTAAGTTTAGGGAGGACGAAAATGACCTAAATGTTCATCCAATGACACAAAACACCTATTGGATGCACAAGATTAGTTAAAAACCCTAATTGGACAAGATTAAGTGTAAGGAGGACGAAAATGACATAAAATGTTCATCCAATGACACAAAACACCTATTGGATGCACAAGATTGTTTAAAAACCCTAATTGGACAAGAATTAGCCTATGGAGGACGTAAATGACCTAATTGTTCATCCAATGATACAAAAACACCTATTGGATGCACAAAATTGGTTAGAAACCCTAATTGGACAAGATTAAGTGTAGGGAGGACGAAAATGACATAAATATTCATGCAATGACACAAAAACACCTATTGGATGCACAAGATTGGTTACAAACCCTAATTGGACAAGATTAAGTGTAAGGAGGACGAAAATGACATAAATATTCATCCAATGACACAAAAACACCTATTGGATGCACAAGATTGGTTAAAAACCCTAATTGGACAAGAATTAGCCTAGGTTGGACAAAAATGACGTAAATGTTCATCCAATGACACAAAACACCTATTGGATGCACAAGATTGGTTAAAAACCCTAATTGGACAAGAATTAGCCTAGGTTGGACGAAAATGACGTAAATGTTCATCCAATGACACAAAACACCTATTGGATGCACAAGATTGTTTAAAAACCCTAATTGGACAAGAATTAGCCTAGGGAGGACGTAAATGACCTAATTGTTCATCCAATGATACAAAAACACCTATTGGATGCACAAAATTGGTTAGAAACCCTAATTGGACAAGATTAAGTGTAGGGAGGACGAAAATGACATAAATATTCATCCAATGACACAAAAACACCTATTGGATGCACAAGATTGGTTAAAAACCCTAATTGGACAAGAATTAGCCTAGGGAGGACGAAAATGACCTAATTGTTCATCCAATGACACAATAAAACCTATTGGATGCACATGATTGGTTAGAAACCCTAATTGGACAAGATTAAGTTTAGGGAGGACGAAAATGACCTAAATGTTCATCCAATGACACAAAACACCTATTGGATGCACAAGATTGGTTACAAACCCTAATTGGACAAGATTAAGTGTAGGGAGGACGAAAATGACATAAATATTCATCCAATGACACAAAAACACCTATTGGATGCAAAAGATTGGTTAAAAACCCTAATTGGACAAGAATTAGCCTAGGGAGGACGAAAATGACCTAATTGTTCATCAAATGATACAAAAACACCTATTGGAAGTACAAGATTGGTTAGAAACCCTAATTGGACAAGAATTAGCCTAGGGAAGACGAAAATGACCTAAATGTTCATCCAATGACACAAAAACACCTATTGGATGCACAAGATTGGTTAAAAACCCTAATTGGACAAGAATAAGCCTAGGGAGAACGAAAATGACCTAAATTTTCATCCATTGACATAAAACACCTATTGGATGCACAAGATTTGTTAAAAACCCTAATTGGACAAGAATTAGCCTAGGGAGGACGAAAATGACCTAATTGTGCATCCAATGACACAAAAAAACCTATTGGATGCACATGATTGGTTAGAAACCCTAGTTGGACAAGATTAAGTTTAGGGAGGACGAAAATGACCTAAATGTTCATCCAATGACACAAAACACCTATTGGATGCACAAGATTGGTTAAAAACCCTAATAGGACAAGATTAAGTGTAAGGAGGACGAAAATGACATAAATATTCATCCAATGACACAAAAACACCTATTGGATGCACAAGATTGGTTAAAAACCCTAATTGGACAAGATTAAGTTTAGGGAGGACGAAAATGACCTAAATGTTCATCCAATGACACAAAACATCTATTGGATCCACAAGATTTGTTAGAAACCCTAATTGGACAAGATTAAGTTTAGGGAGGACGAAAATGACCTAAATATTCATCCAATGACACAAAACATCTATTGGATCCACAAGATTTGTTAGAAACCCTAATTGGACAAGATTAAGTTTAGGGAGGACGAAAATGACCTAATTGTTCATCCAATGATACAAAAACACCAATTGGATGCACAAAATTGGTTAGAAACCCTAATTGGACAAGATTAAGTTTAGGGAGGACGAAAATGACCTAAATGTTCATCCAATGACACAAAACACCTATTGGATGCACAAGATTGGTTAAAAACCCTAATTGGACAAGATTAAGTGTAAGGAGGACGAAAATGACATATATATTCATCCAATGACACAAAAGCACCTATTGGATGCACAAGATTGGTTAAAAACCCTAATTGGACAAGATTAAGTTTAGGGAGGACGAAAATGACCTAAATGTTCATCCAATGACACAAAACACCTATTGGATGCACAAGATTGGTTAAAAACCCTAATTGGACAAGATTAAGTGTAAGGAGGACGAAAATGACATAAATATTCATCCAATGATACAAAAACACCTATTCAATGCACAAGATTGGTTAAAAACCCTAATTGGACAAGAATTAGCCTAGGGAGGACGAAAATGACCTAAATGTTCATCTAATGACACAAAAACACCTATTGGATGCACAAGATTGGTGAAAAACCCTAATTGGACAAGAATAAGCCTAGGGAGAACGAAAATGACCTAAATTTTCATCCATTGACACAAAACATCTATTGGATGCACAAGATTGGTTAAAAACCCTAATTGGACAAGAATTAGCCTAGGGAGGACGAAAATGACCTAATTGTGCATCCAATGACACAAAAAAACCTATTGGATGCACATGATTGGTTAGAAACCCTAATTGGACAAGATTAAGTTTAGGGAGGACGAAAATGACCTAAATATTCATCCAATGACACAAAACACCTATTGGATGCACAAGATTGGTTAAAAACCCTAATTGGACAAGAATTAGCCTAGGGAAGACGAAAATGACCTAAACGTTCATCCAATGACACAAAACACCTATTGGATGCACAAGATTGGTGAAAAACCCTAATTGGACAAGAATAAGCCTAGGGAGAATGAAAATGACCTAAATTTTCATCCATTGACACAAAACACCTATTGGATGCACAACATTGGTTAAAAACCCTAATTGGACAAGAATTAGCCTAGGGAGGACGAAAATGACCTAATTATTCATCCAATGATACAAAAACACCTATTGGATGCACAATATTGGTTAGAAACCCTAATTGGACAAGATTAAGTTTAGGGAGGACGAAAATGACCTAAAATGTTCATCCAATGACACAAAACACCTATTGGATGCACAAGATTGGTTAAAAACCCTAATTGGACAAGAATTAGCCTAGGGAGGATGAAAATGACCTAATTGTGCATCCAATGACACAAAAAAACCTATTGGATGCACATGATTTGTTAGAAACCCTAATTGGACAAGATTAAGTTTAGGGAGGACGAAAATGACCTAAATGTTCATCCAATGACACAAAACACCTATTGGATGCACAAGATTGGTTAAAAACCCGAATTGGACAAGATTAAGTGTAAGGAGGACGAAAATGACATAAATATTCATCCAATGACAGAAAAACACCTATTGGATGCACAAGATTGGTTAAAAACCCTAATTGGACAAGATTAAGTTTAGGGAGGACGAAAATGACCTAAATGTTCATCCAATGACACAAAACACCTATTGGATGCACAAGATTGGTTAAAAACCCTAATTGGACAAGAATTAGCCTAGGGAGGATGAAAATGACCTAATTGTGCATCCAATGACACAAAAAAACCTATTGGATGCACATGATTGGTTAGAAACCCTAATTGGACAAGATTAAGTTTAGGGAGGACGAAAATGACCTAAATGTTCATCCAATGACACAAAACACCTATTGGATGCACAAGATTGGTTAAAAACCCGAATTGGACAAGATTAAGTGTAAGGAGGACGAAAATGACATAAATATTCATCCAATGACAGAAAAACACCTATTGGATGCACAAGATTGGTTAAAAACCCTAATTGGACAAGAATTAGCCTAGGGAGGACGAAAATGACCTAAAATGTTCATCCAATGACACAAAACACCTATTGGATGCACAAGATTGGTTAAAAACCCTAATTGGACAAGAATTAGCCTAGGGAGGACGAAAATGACCTAATTGTGCATCCAATGACACAAAAAAACCTATTGGATGCACATGATTGGTTAGAAACCCTAATTGGACAAGATTAAGTTTAGGGAGGACGAAAATGACCTAAATGTTCATCCAATGACACAAAACACCTATTGGATGCACAAGATTGGTTAAAAATCCGAATTGGACAAGATTAAGTGTAAGGAGGACGAAAATGACATAAATATTCATCCAATGACAGAAATACACCTATTGGATGCACAAGATTGGTTAAAAACCCTAATTGGACAAGATTAAGTTTAGGGAGGACGAAAATGACCTAAATGTTCATCCAATGACACAAAACACCTATTGGATGCACAAGATTGGTTAAAAACCCTAATAGGACAAGATTAAGTGTAAGGAGGACGAAAATGACATAAATATTCATCCAATGACACAAAAACACCTATTGGATGCACAAGATTGGTTAAAAACCCTAATTGGACAAGATTAAGTTTAGGGAGGACGAAAATGACCTAAATGTTCATCCAATGACACAAAACACCTGTTGGAAGTACAAGATTGGTTAGAAACCCTAATTGGACAAGAATTAGCCTAGGGAGAACGAAAATGACCTAAATGTTCATCCAATGACACAAAACACCTATTGGATGCACAAGATTGGTTAAAAACCCTAATTGGACAAGAATTAGCCTAGGGAGGACGAAAATGACCTAAACGTTCATCCAATGACACAAACACCTATTGGATGCACAAGATTGCTTAAAAACCCTAATTGGACAAGAATTAGCCTAGGGAGGACGAAAATGACCTAAATGTTCATCCAATGACACAAAAACACCTATTGGATGCACAAGATTGGTGAAAAACCCTAATTGGACAAGAATAAGCCTAGGGAGAACGAAAATGACCTAAATTTTCATCCATTGACACAAAACACCTATTGGATGCACATGATTGGTTAGAAACCCTAATTGGACATGAATTAGCCTATGGAGGACGAAAATGACCTAATTGTTCATCCAATGATACAAAAACACCTATTGGATGCACAAAATTGGTTAGAAACCCTAATTGGACAAGATTAAGTTTAGGGAGGACGAAAATGACCTAAATTTTCATCCATTGACACAAAACAACTATTGGATGCACAAGATTGGTTAAAAACCCTAATTGGACAAGAATTAGCCTTGGGAGGACGAATATGACCTAATTATTCATCCAATGATACAAAAACACCTATTGGATGCACAATATTGGTTAGAAACCCTAATTGGACAAGATTAAGTTTAGGGAGGACGAAAATGACCTAAAATGTTCATCCAATGACACAAAACACCTATTGGATGCACAAGATTGGTTAAAAACCCTAATTGGACAAGAATTAGCCTAGGGAGGACGAAAATGACCTAATTGTGCATCCAATGACACATAAAAACCTATTGGATGCACATGATTGGTTAGAAACCCTAGTTGGACAAGATTAAGTTTAGGGAGGACGAAAATGACCTAAATGTTCATCCAATGACACAAAACACCTATTGGATGCACAAGATTGGTTAAAAACCCTAATAGGACAAGATTAAGTGTAAGGAGGACGAAAATGACCTAAATATTCATCCAATGACACAAAAACACCTATTGGATGCACAAGATTGGTTAAAAACCCTAATTGGACAAGATTAAGTTTAGGGAGGACGAAAATGACCTAAATGTTCATCCAATGACACAAAACACCTGTTGGATGCACAAGATTGGTTTAAAACCCTAATTGGACAAGATTAAGTGTAAGGAGGACGAAAATGACATAAAATGTTCATCCAATGACACAAAACACCTATTGGATGCACAAGATTGTTTAAAAACCCTAATTGGACAAGAATTAGCCTAGGGAGGACGTAAATGACCTAATTGTTCATCCAATGATACAAAAACACCTATTGGATGCACAAAATTGGTTAGAAACCCTAATTGGACAAGATTAAGTGTAGGGAGGACGAAAATGACATAAATATTCATCCAATGACACAAAAACACCTATTGGATGCAAAAGATTGGTTAAAAACCCTAATTGGACAAGAAATAGCCTAGGGAGGACGAAAATGACCTAATTGTTCATCAAATGATACAAAAACACCTATTGGAAGTACAAGATTGGTTAGAAACCCTAATTGGACAAGAATTAGCCTAGGGAAGACGAAAATGACCTAAATGTTCATCCAATGACACAAAAACACCTATTGGATGCACAAGATTGGTTAAAAACCCTAATTGGACAAGAATAAGCCTAGGGAGAACGAAAATGACCTAAATTTTCATCCATTGACATAAAACACCTATTGGATGCACAAGATTTGTTAAAAACCCTAATTGGACAAGAATTAGCCTAGGGAGGACGAAAATGACCTAATTGTGCATCCAATGACACAAAAAAACCTATTGGATGCACATGATTGGTTAGAAACCCTAGTTGGACAAGATTAAGTTTAGGGAGGACGAAAATGACCTAAATGTTCATCCAATGACACAAAACACCTATTGGATGCACAAGATTGGTTAAAAACCCTAATAGGACAAGATTAAGTGTAAGGAGGACGAAAATGACATAAATATTCATCCAATGACACAAAAACACCTATTGGATGCACAAGATTGGTTAAAAACCCTAATTGGACAAGATTAAGTTTAGGGAGGACGAAAATGACCTAAATGTTCATCCAATGACACAAAACACCTGTTGGAAGTACAAGATTGGTTAGAAACCTTAATTGGACAAGAATTAGCCTAGGGAGAACGAAAATGACCTAAATGTTCATCCAATGACACAAAACACCTATTGGATGCACAAGATTGGTTAAAAACCCTAATTGGACAAGAATTAGCCTACGGAGGACGAAAATGACCTAAACGTTCATCCAATGACACAAACACCTATTGGATGCACAAGATTGCTTAAAAACCCTAATTGGACAAGAATTAGCCTAGGGAGGACGAAAATGACCTAAATGTTCATCCAATGACACAAAAACACCTATTGGATGCACAAGATTGGTGAAAAACCCTAATTGGACAAGAATAAGCCTAGGGAGAACGAAAATGACCTAAATTTTCATCCATTGACACAAAACACCTATTGGATGCACATGTTTGGTTAGAAACCCTAATTGGACAAGAATTAGCCTATGGAGGACGAAAATGACCTAATTGTTCATCCAATGATACAAAAACACCTATTGGATGCACAAAATTGGTTAGAAACCCTAATTGGACAAGATTAAGTTTAGGGAGGACGAAAATGACCTAAATTTTCATCCATTGACACAAAACAACTATTGGATGCACAAGATTGGTTAAAAACCCTAATTGGACAAGAATTAGCCTAGGGAGGACGAATATGACCTAATTATTCATCCAATGATACAAAAACACCTATTGGATGCACAATATTGGTTAGAAACCCTAATTGGACAAGATTAAGTTTAGGGAGGACGAAAATGACCTAAAATGTTCATCCAATGACACAAAACACCTATTGGATGCACAAGATTG